>PVKB01002793.1:0-250205 GCA_004027205.1 Ctenodactylus gundi
CCCTCATTGCCCTTACAGTGGTGGTGATTTTCACGATTGGCTTGATTTATGATGAAAGGAAATGATGGTTTTTCCTAACACAAGTGGCCGAAAGTACAGCAGTCTGCTTGCCTCGGTTATTGGAGATTGTTCTCAGAGCTCCTCCCTCTGAGATCTTTTTCAGGAAGTGAGCAAATGTGTGAAAGTGCTTTTAAACAGTCAGATGGGGTTACCCCAGAAGGAGCCAACCCAGAGACTCTGAATAGGCTCTAGACAGTCCTACCCTGAGCCAAACCCTCTGCAGGGAAGCATATTTGGCTGCGCTGAAACAGGGAAGGGCCAGTTTCACCCTTTTTCTCACCCACAGGTGGTTCTCAGGGGCTGGTCGGGGATGGCTGTGGCGTCAAGACAGAGTCCTGGCTGTGCCCTGTGCTCAGAAGGGAGTAATCCAAGTGAAGCCCGGGGTCTCAGACAGCAAGTTGTAGCCAGCAGTTCCAGCTTGTCCTGGGGCTTCAAGGGCCTCCTTTCTACTCCATTGGAGAGGCAGGAGTTACAACAGAGGGCTGGGCCTTCTGCCCCTCACATAGAATAAAGAGACCGATACCACTGGAGTTGCTCGCCATTAATTTCCCTGGGCCAGAACTGCCTCACTTGGAGACCCACGGGAAAGGGAAGATGGATCCTGAGCTGGGCTGCAGCCCCTGGGTGTATATAAGCTTAAGAGGCTGTGTCAGACTTCTTCCCTGTACCAGCCCAGAGAAATCCCAGCCAAAGCTCATCCTGAGCCCAGCTCAACAGAAGAAAATGTTCTTGGTCTGCTCCAAAATTTTGTGGAAATTCTAGGGACTCCCAGGATCCCCTGCAACCTCCTAGCTGCTTTCCATGTCTTTATTACCCTGCCTCTCATTTTAGGGCAATCCTCTCCCCACAGTGGTCTTAAGACTAAGCGAGGGTTAGTCCAGCACCTCCTTGATGAGCAATTCTTTGAGACTTGGGGGTGATATGGGGATAAGGCCTGCTTCTTGCAAGGTCTGGAGCTGGGTCTCTGATTGTCATTTATCCAGGCCCAGGCACCAGGAGAGCCAGACATGAGCCTCTAGAATGAGTGCCAGCAAGGGATGGGGCTTTTGTCTCCCAGCAGCTGCACTTCCTTCTTCTCTTATCATCTTCTGTGGTTTTCTCTAAAGTTGATGTGATTGGCTGCACAGCTCTGTGAATGTGCCAGGAACTATCACAGAGCATACTTCAAGCAGGCAAGTCTATAGGGCTTGCGAATTGAATCTCAATAAAACTGTTACATTTTTTAAAAGGAGCATCTGGGAAACAGTAGTAGTGGGGAGTCAGAAGCCCTTAGCACCTGCAGGTCTGAAGGTGCATGGAGAGGAACTGGTGCCCTGGAGTGTGGATCTCAAGCCCACCTGACAGAATGGGTTCAGAGAAGAACAAAACCATTGTTGCCAGACCTTGAAAAGGTGGTTGAAGACAGCCCCTGTGCTTGATACTTTTGCCCTCTGTTTCCCTCCTGTGCTCCCACTCCTGAGACCCCTAGAAGAGAGATCAGCCGTCAGGGTAGTCAGCTGGCAGGGCAGGCCAGAGGTGAGGACTAGCTCACACCCTGCTGGAATTACCTGGAATCTCCCAACTGCCTCCTTCCTCTTTCTGTGTGGCTGCCGCTGCAAGGCTCCGCCTCGGCATTTGCTGAAGCTCAGTAACATCCTGGATCCAGCCTCTCCAGCCTCTCCATGCGGCAGTGTCTTCCAGTCTTGGATTCCTGTCATCCATTCCCCAATAACACATGAATGTCATAAATGGAATTAGGTACAGGGACAACTGGGAAATTTTTTGTAGACAAAAAAGAAAAGCAGATCATTTTCCTAACGCTGAAGATTGCATCTGAGGATGCCCCTTCCAGGAGGGGCTCTGGAGAGAAAACCCCCAGAAGCACGTGTGAATTGAATCTCCATTTAACTCACAACTTTGCCCATGCTTGATAAAGCATTTTCAATGAAACTATAACAGCCAATGGAACTCAGAGGTTTGGATCTTATCCTTAAACAAAACTTCTAATAAAGTCATTTCACAAAGAAGGACTGTTTTGCTCTTCTAATGAAACTTTTACACTGTACACTGTAAGCTCTGGTAGGGTGGTTATGTTGTGTATGTGATCAGTACTCCACCTGAGCAGATGGTGCATTGGCAGACACCAGGAGGCCAGCTAAGGACCGTGCTGGATAAATGGCAATAAAAGCCGAACCAGAAGAAAATACTGCAGGATTACAGAATCCTTAAGCAGAACTAGAGACTGAAAAAGTAAATGTGAATATCAGTGTAACTTTGTAGCTTGGCAGGCCGGAAAACCTGATTTCTCTTTCTATGAAAATTGCTATTGATTTCTTTTTGCATTACCTACTCATAATGTCTTCTCCTATTTCCTGTAAACTGCTTAGAAAGAACAGTAATAATAATTGAGCAATGGGCATTCTTCAATGGTTTCTACTTCTTACAAACACTTGCTGCACTGTGCAAGGTGTGCGTTGACTAACACCATTTTGAATGTGCACTGAACATCTGCTGACACTCAGGCTACTAACCCAAGAGCGAAAATTTAGTGAAAATTAAGTGAAATTAAGTGAAACCTGGAAAAAAAAGTTAATGGTGGGTTGACAAATGTTGACTTTCCCCCCCCCCCCCCAGTTCTTACTATCAAGAGGAGGGAAGCTTATTTGGGAGCAACCGCCATTTGTAGAGAACCCTTTGAGAGCTCGGGGGATCACCTGCAGGCCACGGTACATACTCTGGCAACAGATCTAAGCTTCCTGGGTCAGAGACTACAGACTTCTTTAGACAAGACACAGTGGGCAGTAAGGGTTTAATGTTTGCCCCTGCAACCCTCTTGCCAAGTTCCAGGGGGGTGACATGGAATGTCCCAGAGGGCTGTCACACATTAGGTGGCTTTGGGTCACAGCTGTGTCCGAGCTTAGGAAAGCCCAATCACATAATAGGGGACAAGCTATTTGTCCCATCACCTGCCCTGGAGAACTGATGAAAGTATGGAGGAGGGGCAGAAAGCAAGAGACTCATGGAGAAATTATCTCCCAACAGTGGGCAGACTTATTCTATTTATTAATTGTATAGTTTAGTAAATTCAAGTCAAAAAGGCAACCAACCTGCTCAAGGTCAGAAAGTCTATTAAAATGAAGACTCAAAGTTCAATGCACTACTCACTGTCATGCAGGGGAATACCATCGAACTTGATTAATTGGTAGATGCTCCCTGAATTTATCTCACTGACACTCCTCAGCTGTGGAGCAAGACACTCAGAAAGCCTGTCTGCAGGGCTGGAAGTGTTGTTCTCAGTGTGCTTGGACTTGTCCTTAAGTTTCAAGGTGTGTCCAGAGCTGCCCGCTGGTCATATGCAGTGTGTTGCACTTGAATTTGGGCACACTGGGAATTTAAAATTTTTTTATAAAGCTAGTATTATATTAGTACATTTTGATAGCTTGTCAATTCAATTAAGGCATAAATTGAGATTTTTTTTTTTGCCTTGTTTTTAACATAGAGACTCACTCTGTAGCCCAGACTGGTCCTGTAGGCACTATATAGCCCAGGCTGGCCTCAAATTCAAGGCAATCCTCTTGCCTCAATGTCCTGAGTGCTGGAATTATAGGAGTGCACCACCACACCTGGCTAATGTTTATGTGGTGGTGGGAATTTTTACTCAGAACTTTGCACATGCTTGATAAGCGCTTTAACAACTGAGCTATTCCCTCAGCCAAATTGGGTATCTGAACAATTTTTTTTTTTTTGTCATTGGCTTTTGTACATATCTTCATGGACTTCTTACCAGAAAACTTTTTCTTTGGAAAAATACGTTTAAATATTATACTTTATCTCTAAGCATTCATTGTTGATTACCTATTCACTTCTAAAATATTTATACCATATATGCTCATTTTTTAAAGAAAAAAAAGGAAGTGGGATAAAATTTTAAAAAACTGAAATTAAATGTCTAAAAAGGATCTGAAAGAAAAAAGCAACCATATCTTTGTCTACATCTAACCACTTCGAGAAGTGAAAACCACAATAGGAAACCACTGTGACCAAGTATGTGATGTTTACTGTATCTCACTTGACTTGGGTTGCACATGGGGTGGATCTTACTTTCCAGATGTATTGAGATACAGTTAACACTGCTAAACAAAACATAGTGAGAGGGTGCAACGTGCTGAGTTTAACCTGAGTGTGTACTCACAAAGCCATCAGGACATTTAGGTCAATGCTCCCTGAGCCTTTGGGAATTTTTTCTTTTCTTCCTTAGACATATGTTTGCAAATATTTTCTCCCAGGCTAAGGAAGTATCAATATATCTTTAAAAATTCAGTCATAAATAATTCTTAAATTACAGCTTCTAAGATTAATTGGGAATTTTTAAATCATTAATTCACATAGAAAAGCAACACATGCTATGCTTCACTTTTGACTTAAATGTTCTGGTTTAAAAATCTGCTTCCTAGAAAAGTATAATACTTTCTTATTTTCTAAATTACATTTGATAATTTAGAAATATTTCCCACTTGGTAAATATGAATTTTACAAATATTTACAGCATAACTAAGATTATCTTGCAACTAGATTTTTTTTTCTGCTAGCAAGGGAAGTAAAATGAGAATGTTTTATCTATAAATTCATTACAAATATTATAACACTATTAAACACATTAAATAGGTATAATTAAGCCTAACACTATTCTATACTATACAATAGAACAGCTGTATTTTAATTATGTTACAGAATTTTTATGTTGGTTCAATTTCCTTTTAAAACAAACATGTTCAGTAGTACAGATGAACCTTGGAAACATTAAGTTAAGGAAGCCAATAACAAAAGATCTACTTTATGATTCTTTTTAAATGAAGCTTCTAGAACAGGCATAAAACTAGAATCAGAAAGTTGATTAATAGTTGGCCAGGTCAAACGAAATTGAGAAAAAATGGACATTTACTACTAATAGTACAAAGTTTCCATCACAACTATCTAAAAGTAGTTTTCTGCACAATTGTTTGATTTATGTAAAACCACTTAATTGAACGCATTGAAAGATAAAGTTTACAGTAGAAGAATAAAGCTGTTGTTTAAAAAAAATGGTTAGACTTCCCAAAATAGTACCAAAGCCCCATCTTCCACACTGATAATTTGAGTCTTTCTGCATCCTCAGCCAGATATCCCCACTTCCATTAGTTCATGGGCCCCTTTGAATACCAATGCTAGTAAATAAAACCAAGTCATGGTCCTGCCAAAAGATTAATGAACTGAAAAAATTCCAAGGCATGAAAAGCCAATATCAAGAATTAAAAAAGAGACTGCTGAAGATTCACCCTGCCTTAAAATGATTTCAGGATGATACTATAAACAGTCTCATGCCAATAAATTTGAAATTTTAGATGAATTGCACATAATACCAGAAAAAAATGAAACTTACCAATGTGGAGACAAGAACAAATTTAGACAGTGCTATAACAAAGAAGTTGGATCTACCAACAGGTCTTTCTCTTTGACTTTGCCCACCTCACCACACAGAACTTTAGGCTCAAATTAATTCTATAAATGTATAAATTGGGGTGAGGGTATAGTCAGATATTAAAAAACACAATTCTTATGAAATTGACATCAAAACATGACACAGCTACTGTAAGAAAGAAATAGGTCAATCTTTCTGTGCATACTGATGTGAGTTTTATAAATATTAGTAAGTCAGTAATAGTAATGTATAAAAGAGACAACACAACACATCAAAAAATTTTGGACCTATTCCAGGGGATGACACATTAGCACTACAAAAAGAGAAAAAGGATATAATTATACAACTGATGAAAGAATTTAAATTAACTTCTGAAAGAACTCTTAGCAAACTAGGAATAGAATAGTGCTTTATTGCATAATAAACAACATTTTTTAAAGTCAAGAATAGAGTCAAATGTAATTATGATAAAGAGTATTAAAACATTTAATAGCGAAATATTAAGGCTTTTCTATTTAAGATTAGGAAAGTTTTATATAGTACCACGTTTACTCATCATCAAACTGGCCATCCTAACGAGTTCAATAAAGATATAAAGTTTGGCAGAAGTACTATAGCTGTCATTATGAAAAGACGATTGATTTTGTGGAAAATGAACATCATTAAATAAATAAGTGAATTTAGTTTTGCAAAGTTATCGATACAACAGCACTATTTTTAAAACCAATTACATTTCTACATGGTAGGAAAATAAAGCAGTAAATTATCATTTTCTTTTTGTTTTGTTTTTTTATTTTATTTTATTTTATTTTATTTGAGACAGGGTCTTGCTCTATGTCCCAGGCTGATCCTGAACTTTGTATGGAGCCCAGGCCAGCCTTGTACTCACAGCAATCCTCCTGCCTCAGCCTCTCAAGTGCTGGGATTACAGGCGTGAGCCACCATACCCCGTTTATGTAGTACTGGGGAATCGAACTCAGAACTCAGGTACTTAGCACTTGATTTAGTGCTTGCTAGGCAAGCACTTTAACCACTGAGTCATTCTTCCAGCCCCTAAAGTTTCATTTATAAGAACAGAAAATACCAAATTGTTAAAGACTCCATCTAACAAAAAAGTACACAGATTATACAGAGAAAACTATTTGCTAGAGAAGAACTTAAAAGTATTTCATTATATTAGCAATTTCTCATGTTCATGGACACAAAATGTTACAAATCATTGACCTAGAAATGTCATGCTATCTCAATAAAAGTCCCAGCAGGATTTCCTGTGATAATTGACGAGCTGATTCTAAAATGTACGTGGATGCATTTGGGACCAAGGATTAAGACAGCCTTCAATCAGAAGAACACAGCAGAGGGACATAGTTCATAAACATGGAAGCTTAGAGCAAGGCTTCCAGCATTACAGCAGTATTTTTGTGAAACACTAGACGAACAGGCCAAAGACACAGAATAGTTAGCTCTGATCGACACACATGTGTATATCTGATGGATGACAGAGGAAGCTGCCATGCAGTACAACAGGGATTTCTTTTTTTAATCTTCAAAAGACGCTGCTTGGAAAAATTAGACATCAAGGTGGAAAAATATAAACTTAACCTTTATATAGCAA
This sequence comes from Ctenodactylus gundi, assembly GCA_004027205.1. NCBI lineage: Eukaryota > Metazoa > Chordata > Mammalia > Rodentia > Ctenodactylidae > Ctenodactylus > Ctenodactylus gundi. The sequence continues at coordinate 7,113 of PVKB01002793.1, forward strand.
ACTTAACTTTAGGTATATTTCTATCTCAATGTGAATTATCAAACAATAAGACTTTGAGAAGATCACATAAGAGAAAACTTTTATGACTTTCAGGTAGAGAAAATTTCTAAACTAGAGCACAAAATGCACTAACCATAAGAAAAAACACAAATTTAAATTAAAAACTATTTTAGAAGTTATGAACTAAGGAAATTACCAAGAGGAAAAAAGAAACACCACAGTGTTAAAATGCTAATTAAATAAAGTTATATTTAGACTATATCAATAGTTATAGAAAAATAAGGAAAACACTGGAAAGGATATCCAAATGATGAATAAATATGTAAGGTAGTTATTTTTATCAGAAGTGAGAAAAAGGTGAATCCATGCAGCGAATATATCACTAAACATCTACCAAATGGCCAAAGGCTGAGGATACCAACTAAAGCCCTGTCATGCTGCCCATAGAAACATGATTTGATTCAAGAACTTCGAAAATTTGGCACTATTTGCTGAATATGTACAATTCTGCTCCCAGGCAGAAACCCAGCTGACATATATACTCACGTTGCACGTAAGGATGCACAAAACTACTCACACCAGCACGCGTCTTCATCATTAGAAAATGGAGAAAGCCCAGCGACAGAGACGCCATCAAAGGGATGGTGCACAGCAATCCCAGGAAGGAGCTGATGTCCTGGTTAAAGGATGGGTCACACAGAAAGACACACAATTTAGACAAGAAACCAGATATACAAAAACAAATACACTCATGACTCTGTTTTCATAATTTTCGAAAGCAAGATAAATTAATCGGTCATGTCAGAAGTCAGGATAGCGCTCAACTTTACTAGGGAACAAATGGGGAGTTCTGGGGAGAGTCGTGAGCAGGGATTCTAGGATAGGAGTAGTATTTGGTTGCTGTTGTGAAAATCCGGTGTGCTCACAGAAGTGTTAGCGATGCTGCGCAATCATGTGATCATGTGCTCTTTTCTGCACGTGTTCAATAAGTAAATTAGGAATGAGCACAGATTAAGTTATTACAAAATTTATATTATTATGAGAAAGATGAGTGAAGTAGAAAGTGAGCATTACAGTTCAGAGGAGAAGACATTAGCAACTGCAGTGGCCAGGCTGGCCCCAGGGTAGGAAAGACTGCAGGCCACAGAAAGGAGGGAATAGGAGTTATGTAAGAGAAACTGTGGCTATAGAGGGACATCTCAGGTGACAACTGGGTGCAACATGCAAAGGGTAGCCAGTCTCCACCGGAGGAAAGAGGCTGCTAGACAGAAGTTCCCAATTCTCTCACCCTGCCCTCTCATCTGCAAACACAATGCACAGCTGGCCTGGCCCAGGTATACACCCAAACATCCCGAAGCATGGGCACGTTCCTGCTGCCTTTAGGTACTCTGCCTGGACTAGTCCAAGATACTCATTAATTAATTTTGTGCTTTCCCCAAATATATATACAAGTCAATTCGTATGTAGTCTATTTCCGTTGATGAAAATACAACTGCAAAGTAAAAAACCAGTAATTTGGCTTTTCGTCTAGAGCTGTTTCCCCAAGTAATAGAATCGGGGATTAATTCTACCTCAGTGGCCTGTTTAGGTGATTTAATGTGGCTAATAGTTGCAGGATCTTTCTGCGTGAGTTAGAATTATAAATGCCTGTAGATATTAGATACCTGGTTTACCAGTAGAAATCTTGAGAATGCTATTTGGACTCAAACAACCTCTTAGAGATTAATTATCATTGCCTTCCAAGACATTTATGAAATCTGATGTTTTTTTGGTTTCAAAGAAAAAAGTATATAATGACATTGTCTTCATTGCTGGATATTTTCTTTCTCTTTTATTTCTAGAAGTGAGGGCAGTTTATTAAATGATACACCTAGGATTTGCATGAATATTTTGTTATATGTCACCTCTTCTTCTGTTTACTTATTTATTTTTTACCATTTAAAATGTAGAACACTTTCGTATTTTGTGAGAAATGTGAAAACAAGAGGCAGGCTGACTTTGGTATTTGCTGTCTCTGGTTTTGGACATTAACGGTTGTTTGTATTTTTATTCATAGTTCAAGTGAGCTCAAACATAAGAGATGCTTAAAAGAATACTGATTTGTGGTATAGAGATTTACATAAGTCAAACATTTTTAGAATATTTCTTTCCAAAGCTGAAACTCACCTTGCTTTCTCATTCTTTATGAGCATTTCACAACAATTCAGTTACTAAACTAAAAACTATTTTGATATGTTTTTGAGTAAGCATCTTTTCATGAATTTATTATACATAAAATTTTTTTATCCACTATAATTCTTATTCAGAATTAGTATATGTCCACAAGATTTTTTGCTAAGGATACTCTTAGCAATAGCCTTTCTAAAATTCTGTTTCAATCTATTGACAATTTACTACTTGTAAACAATGACATTCAAACTGTAATCTTATCTTCTTTTATTTAATAACTGTGCGGGAAGTAGAGAGTTAAGAATTATTTGTTGAAAAACATAAATCTTAGTATTGAGCTGAAAGGAATAATTTCTGGACTCCTAATCAAATCGCAAGTCTAAAATCATTGAAAATTCTCTCATAACAAGCTGCTGGGATCAATGTTTTAAAAAATGCTAATGATATGTTGAAATTTTTATAGTTATTACAACCACAAGTTACTGAAACTGCCTAGTACCTAATATTGTTAATAATGTATTTCCCAGTGATTCTGTAGCTTAATGCTAGCTTGGTAAAAACATTATGAACTAAACATGTATCAACACATAGTTACTTAAAAGAATTCAATATCTAACAATTCTAACAAAATTCATTTCTCTTAGTTAAACAGTGTGAGTTAATCTACAATAAATATATATATTTATTTATTTCACCCTTGATACTTAAATGAATCCTTATTAAACATAAAAAATGTTTTTGGAAACCAGAAATTTGGGGGTGAATTGGAAGGGGATAGGTGGGAATTTATTTCCTTCTACATAGAATACCCAGTTAAAAAACTTACAACATATCATGTAACCAATTCATCATATACAACTTATTGCAATGAAAACAATTATGATAATCCATAGTCTGTTTCATTCCAGAAAAAACCAAACCGAAAGATAATATGGTATTCTGTGCCTACACTTCCAAAGACTTGATAGGCTTGTTGCAATATTCTGAGAAAATGAAAGTTCCAAAGTAACAGCCTGTTAATGATTAAACAAAAATATGCATAAAGGTTAATACTTAATAATCTTCCTTTCTCACTCCCCCTCCCCAGTTAATGTTTCCCTTGCATGGGAGTCTAGGAAGGGAGTCTTCAGGACTTGCCAGCGTGCCAGTGTTCAGACCTAGAAAGAACCACGACCCATCAGTGGCACTCGGTGAGCGTGTTCATAGGCATTCACTTCATCTGATCCCTGAAAGAGCAGCTCAGGAAGGAAGGAAGTTAAGGCTCACTGCCATCGTTGTTGATTTTTCAAATTAGGAAACTGAGTCTCAGAGAGTCATAAGGACCTGTTCATTGTCCTACAATCAGTGTCAGACATGGATCCCAGTCTTGGACACTGTGGCTGAAGCCAGGTTCCTTTTCTGGTCCTGTGCAAGAGCTGATTTCCATGCTAGGTCAGTGCCAGAGTGGAAAGTCTCACCTTGTCCCTTAAAGATTTGTAATTAATTTTCCAGGTCTTTCTTTCCTGATTTTCTAGACGCATTTCTCAACTCTTGTCTTCTTTTTGTTGGTGTTTTTATATCAGTTACTAAAATTGCCATGTCTGGGATTCCAATTGGTTCTTTTTTTAAAAAAAAAATCAGGCTTTGTTTCTGCCAGTTCTTTAATTTATACATAATTTCTTATGCTTTTAAATGAATGCTGTTCTTTTGTATACTTCTAATACTCCCAAAGCTCATCTTAAAGCTCTTTTAAGAATGTTTTATTATTTTTATTTTTGGAGTGAATTCATCTAGATTGCTACTTTTGATGATCTTTTAGCATTTGATGTGTTCCTCAGTCCTGAAGTTTTTGGCTTGTCAGTTCATGGGGATGTTCCTGCGTGGTGTCATTGTTCACCCTCAATCTGGCTCACCAGGTTAGGCACCAGCAGTCCTGATGTCGCGATGGAAGAACTCATGTGTACTTACTGTCTGACCTCACACAGTCAAAGTCATAAACCTGTGTCTGAATTTTCCCTTAGGCACACAGCTTCATGTAAGTCACATGTGCAGGCTGTAGTAGGCAGTAGCTTTCCGTTCTCCCTGGCTGCGCTTTCAGTCCCGCTGACCAACCCAAGCTTGGGATATGCTTGTTCTGGGCCTCAGGGACTGGGCCTCAGCCACTTTTGTATCATTCAAGTATCCTACAGCTCCATGTTTTCTCTTTTACCCACTGTTGAGGTGGGACATGTAGAGCATGTACCTGTGTGGGAGGTGCTTCAGAGCATAAACATTCACAGTATCATCCTAATAGAAGTCTTAGGCCAAAAGTTTGTCGTCTCATAGGATTATAGCAAATGTCAACAGCACTTTTAAAAATGCTTGAACTGTCTTTTAAAAAGGAAGAAAAATTTTATAATTTGGTATTTTTGATTTCCGGAATAGTAGTAGGTAAAGAAGAGATTTTTATTTAGAAGTTTGTGACTATAGAGCTTCAGGGTTTTTGTGAGCAAGTCATTTCTCGACACTTCTTTTTTTGTTTCTTATTTTTATTGCTGGTTAAGCATTTTAAGATTATGCCTTCCTTTCATTTGGTTTATCTCTTTAAATAAGATTCAACAGAGTTTATATTTTAATATATTAGTTTCCAGCTATATTATATATGTTCTATATACCTGCATTCACCAAATACTACACAAATATCATACATAATTTTCTAGACACAAGACAGAGAATAGTTGATGTATTTGTGCTACTTGTTCTTAGATGTATTAAGTACCCAGTCTTTCCCCCTAGTAGTTTTTATTTTACAAAGTCTAAGAAATAGGGTTTATAACATTTAGTTCATCATAGCAGCTGAATTTAATCATGCCTCCTAAATTCTCTTTGACTCTATTTCATCAATGACAAGTAGGTGGTAGAGTTACATTAAATTCGTGTAGTAGGGAAGAACTTCTATTTTAGGAACAAAGCTCACTTTTTGCTTTTCTAGTCCAATATTAGGAACTTTTTGTTCTTAAGAGAAAAGGTGAAAGATAGGATGGGAACCCTGCAATGCATTCCATCTATAGAATTCCCACAATTGTCATGTTTGTCAGGTTTGGATCTGAGTGTCCCCCACAAGCCTCGTGATTTGGCTGTTGTGGATTACTCACGGTTACTGTGTGCTGTTGGGAGGTGGGGTTTGGCTGGAAGGGGTGGATGCTTGGGGGTTAATCTAGAAGGTATGTGCTGGTTTTGCTCTTCCCTCAGGACTTGGCTTTCCCAGCTGCCATGCCATTGAGGAGGTAGCCTCTGGATTGCCTCTACCACGTGCTTCCACCATTGTGAGCCTTCCATGAATGCACTGTGTAAGACCTTCTAAAATTGTGAGCTAAAATAAATCTTTTCTCCCTTAAGCTGTGGACATTGGGTGTTCTGTCCCAGTAATGAGAAAATAACTACGACATCAGGTGAGAGTCTGAGTCTTGGATGGTGAGCTGAGTAAAGAGCAGCCACAGGAGCTATGGGCTTCCTAATCGCGCAAGATTCAAGCAGTCAGGGAGCACTCATCAGTATCTGTCGCATGCAGAGCACTGTGCTGCATGCTGAAATGGGAAGTAGAATCAAGAACCAAGACAGGCCCCCCAAACCAAGAGGCCTACAATGGCGAGGAAAAAGGCACATTCAGAATTTCAAGTAAATATCTGATTTGAGGTAGAAGATAAAGTCAAAGTACCAGTTACAAAAGACTAGGGAAATTTGGGGAGGTGACTTCAAGAAGTAGTACACCATGGTTGGTCACTTTTGTAGATGGGAAACAGACTCTGAGGAAATTCTGCAGGAAGGAGAGCTTTTGTTAGGTGAGAGCATTTCTGGACCAGGCAGGAATTCTGGGGAGCCAGGAAGGGCAACATCTGGGGAAAAGGAAGGGAGGGGGGTGGGCAGAAAAGAAGAAAGACTTTGCTCACTACATTTAAATCTTGATATGACTTTCAGGTACATGCAACCCGTATTTTTACTTAGCTTGTCATATGATATTGAACCATATACTGCAATTCTTCAGTACATTGAGTTCAATAACCACTGTTTACAAGGTATAATTCCCCTTCTAATTATCTTCCAGAAGAGATTTATTTCTTTGCAGTCAATGAAAATAATTTGTGTATATAAAATTAAACTTATTCCCCCATCATCATCTTAGGTTATATGTTAGGCAACACATTTAGCCATAGATAGCTTTCTGGATTGGTAAGATTAACTTTAAACAATTCAAGATTAAATTCCTATTTTACAAGCTTTTTATATTACGACTTCCCTCTGTAAAAATTCACTTCCTGGACATTCTATTAGCTATCTTAAAATGTGACTAAATATCAAGAAATGAGGATATAGTGAAGAAAGTAATCATATTTCTCCATTTATCAAGTAAAGCGTTATATACTTGTGGAAACTTAAGCTTGCTGGACTTTCTTTGTTTACAAAACTAAATTAACAATGGTAAGCTTTCCATTCACGGGTAAAGAAAAGGAGAGTTTGGTTATTTAATTTTCCAGATTAACTAGCTGGATCTTCACATACTAAGTTGCTGTGGAAGATAATCTGTGTTACAAGGTCTGTTGTTTGTAACTTTACTATGTTCTTTTACTTTACTCTGTTTAAAGACCATCCTCTGAAGTGATTTATGGATTAAAAGGACATGTAAGATGATTTATGCAATTACAAGACAAAAATATTTCCAAATTGATCTATTTACCTGAATACAAACTATACTGGTTGCTAGAAAAGTAAGTAACCTACTGGTGATAACAAGTGGTTAATATATTTGTATCATTCTTAGATGTTTTAATTTTTTTTTCTTGTTTACTTCTCTTTTCTGGAGCCTAAGCAAATTGAGGTAGGAGAAAGGTTTATTTGGTTAGTCTTATATTTCTTAGTATTTCCTTAATTACCTTATATTTCAAAAAACTTTTAAAAAATAAAGTTCAAAGTTTAACCAGAAACTTAAAAATATTACTTGTTCTGCTACATTTCCCCATTACATTGGTGATGATTGTTCTTATTTAATAGTGCAAATAAAATAATCTAATACTTTTAAAAGTGAGAATCAAGAGTTAAGCATTAGGCAGAAATAATTTGTAAAAACTGACTTGACTCTCTGTTTACTTAGCAGATGGGGTTCTTAGTAAATCTCTCATGATTTTATTTTTACATAGCATTTATTGAATATCATTTTTTTTTGAGACACGGTCTTATTCTGTAGTGGAGGTTGGTCCTGAACTCACTATGGAGGCCAAACTGTCCTTAAACTTGTAGCAATTCTCCTGCCTCAGCTTCCTGAATATTGGGGCTACAGGCATGTACCACCACACCTGGCTTTATGTGGTGCTCAGGAATCAAACTCAGAGCCTTTAGCTTGCTAGGCAAGAGCTTTAATGCTTAGCTATTCCTCCAGCTCTTGAATATCATTTAAATGATAGTGATTCTTAAATATATTAAAACTCAGCAGTGTGCTGAGAATGAAAAATGGATATTATACCTTTTTATTCTTACATGTGATATCAAAATTAGCATTATGGTTAAGAATATTATATTGAAATTTTGAACAATGACAATTAGTGGAACGATATGTGAGTCTGAAAGTTTTTATGGCCTAAATGCATATTGGTTCTGACAGTCTTTGAGGTATACCAATCACAGGTATTCTGTGGATTCCAAGTTGCCTTTAAAGCTTTGTCCATACACTGGTGATGGCTGGGACTCACTATAAATTGTAAGTTGGATACAGATACACCACTCACACATAATTCAAAGGGGAATTTTAATCAACTAGAAAACAACAATAATTAACATTTCTATGTCCAGCATTGTATGATAGATATTCCTATTCCATTCCATATATATGTGATATATACGTATCTGATATACATATAGATTACTGCTGAGTTCCTACTTATTTTTCAGCAATACTGAGTTTTCTGTAGCAATGCTGCACTATGGACATCAATCTATGTGCTAGCTTTGCAAGCTCTTTCTTAACTTAAGAGCCAATCTATTCTTGGTCACTGGGAATAAAGCTCTTACTGTTTGCATTCAGTTCATATGTGGCTGATGGTCCACAGGGCATGTGAGCAACCTAACTAGAGTCCTGAGTTGTACTGACACTGGAATGCTCACCACAATAAAAACTTGCATCTGTAATGAAGCACGGGAACTTTGCAGCATAAAAGAACAGAATGCTAGAACACGAAGATGCCATTTATACACAGATGCCTTTCTGCAAGTCACCATGCTTTGATTTTGAGAAAGACGACTAGAGATCTATTGAAGAATTCATTCCCATGGCATGGGTTCAACACCTCCGGCTTGTCTGCTGAAAAGCGTTCTTATGTAGCTGTACTGTTCTAGTACAGCAGAAAGAAAAACTGAAGACAAACCCCAGTCCCATGATAGAGCTCTCTTCTTTCCTACAACAGAAAAAATCCAGCTGGCGGAGAGAAAAAGGATCACCACATTAGAAAAGAAAAAGGAATGTTACACACAAATATAGAAGTTTTATCAAATATAGAAGCTCAAGTATATTCATTACTTAAGTACAGTATTTCAAAGAAAAATGTTGCTTATTACATCACAGATGATGTGAGAAACCAGCCTTACCTGAATGATCAGGGAGAAATAATCTATTGGGAATGTACCCTGCAGCCAAAATAAAATTTTCTTTTGGCCAGAAGTGGCAATGAAGGAGAGGACTTGTAACCACCACAAATACCCTTAAATTTTACAAAACTCTATCAAAGTTAATTTTAGTTTACTAGGCTCATTAAGACTCTTCAAGATTAAAAATGATATAAATATGACATTTCCCAGTTCTAAAAATAGCACCTCAACCACCATTATTTATTATTTTAACTTTGAGGTCCAGTACGCATGTTTGCGGAGCATGTGTTAACACAACTTAAGAGGGAATTGTTTTCTAAGCACTCAAAGGAGCTGGACACTCCAATTTCACAGTGGATGCTAAAAGCAAGACAACAGTGTGGGAGACTCAAATATTACCTGGCAGCAGGGACAGAGTTGTCTCTGAAGACAACCAGAGAACTCTATCACGGACACACACACACACACACACACACACACACACACACACCCCATAATTATTTGTCTCCCTCTGAAGTGGGCAGCTTGAAAAAGTCTGTTTGATTTTTCCCCAGCCAAGAGTGAGTCCCTCAGAACGACCGCGCGGACAACCGGGTCCTCTGGTGTTCCAACCAGCGTAGACTATGGCAGTGTGGTACTGACCTTCTCTACTTTCCCTTGGGGGTCCACTCCCACTGTAGGCACTCGTGGCCACCATTGGGCCCAACCTCCATCCAATGCAGGATTGTCAGGTAAAGTACCCTTCGAACTTAGTGTCAGCCATCAAGCCCCGGTGTCCTGTCAGAATCTGTCAGCAGCCACAGCTGGCATCAGAACTCATCAGGGCCCAGGACCACCAGGATCTGTCAGACCCTTAAGGAGGCAGGACCGTGCGTCAGAACTCTGGACCACTAGTCAGAACCTGCCAGGAACCGGGGCTGCTGTCAGAAGGCATCAGGACCCGGGCCACTCATCAGAACCCATCAGGATCCCCGACCACCTGTTAAAACCCCTCGGGACCCGGGACTGCCGGTAAGACCATAAAGACCCGGAATCGGGTCAGAATATATCAGGACCCGTCAGAACTCGTCAAGACCCATCAGGGTCCGTCAGAACCTGGAACCAGCCATCAGAACCGGTGGAGACCCAGGGCCACTCGTCAGATCCGCCGGGAGCCGGACCACCCGAGAGAACGCCAGGACCACGCGTCGGACCCTCGGGCTCCCGGACATTCTGCGAGAGCCCGTCAGGCCCGGGATCAGCCGCCACGAGGCGTCGGGCCGGCCTACTCGGCCGCCTCGCCCGGGCCCGGACCCCCCCCGCCGGGCGCGCGTGGCAGCAGCACCTAGCGGCGCACAACGGAGGGACGTGCGAGCGGTCGCGCGCACGCGCCGGCAGCGGTCGCGCGCACGCGCCGGCAGCGGTCGCGCGCGGCGGGCGGCGGCGCGCACGGCGGGCGGCGGCGCGCACGGCGGCGGGTGGGGCGGCGGCGCTCGCGGCGCTCCTGGCGCTCCTGGCGCACCGGCGGCGGCGGCGGCGGCGGCGCGGGCTGAGGCGGCGCGGGCCGAGCGCGGCCGAGCCCGGCGGAGGACGCGCGGCGGCGAGGCGGCCTGCGGGGTCGGGCCGGCCGCGGGGAGAGCGCGGCCGCCACTATGTCGGCGGGCGGCCGCGACGAGGAGCGGCGGAAGCTGGCCGACATCATCCACCACTGGAACGCCAACCGGCTGGACCTGTTCGAGATCAGCCAGCCGACCGAGGTGAGCGCCGCCGCCGTGCGGCGCGGGGGAAGGGAGCGGCGGGGACCCGGGCCCGTGCTGGGAGGCGCGAGCGGCCGGGCCGGTCCCGTCCGGACCCCGCCGCCCCGGCCGCGCCCTCCTCCCGCCCGGCCCTCCGCCCCCGGGCGCCGGCGGAGCGCCCCGCCCCGCCCCGGTGCCTGCGCCCCGCGCCCTCCTGCCTCTTGGCCCGCCGCGGGGCCCTTGTGTCCCCGAGCCCGTCGCCCGCCATCTGCGGACCCGCGGCCGGCTGGGGTCCGGGTGGGGTCCGGGTGCCGCGAACGCCGAGCCGCCCAGGGGCCCGCGGCGCGGGCGGTCGCCGGTGCCTCCGGAACCGCGCCTGGCCGCCTTCTCGCGCCTCCCCGCGCCCTACCCGGTAGCTCACCTGTGACCCCAAGGCTTCCTCTGGCCGCCCGCCTGTGCCCTGAAGCTTCCACTGGCGCCCTGTTCCCCTCACCTGACCATCCTTAAGTGCCCCGAGACCCATCTGGACGCCCACCTGTCCCTCCCCAGGGCCCCACCGGGCCGCTCACCTGGGCTCACCTGTCGCTCGCCTGTTTCCCGCCCCTCCTGTCCTAACCCGGCGGGTTTCCACCGTGCCCATCCCGGCGAGGGGAGCGGTCGGTGTCCGAGCGGGTTTCCACCGTGCCCATCCCGGGGGGAGGGGGAAGGCGGGCGTTGTCCGAGCAGGGCGGCCCGCCGCTGCTTCTGTCTGATGGCGCCTCCGAGGTCGGGGACCTGGTGGCGGGTGCTTGGCGAGCACGTGACCGGTCGGTGCTCGCCCCCGTGGTCTGCAGCGCGGGGTTGCCCGCTGCGGGCCTTCAGTCGGTGCCCCTAAGCCCGCAGGCCATGCGGGCCTCGGAAGGGACTTGCACTTGTTCCAGGCCTGGCGCAGTGGCACATGTTTGTAACAAAGCCTGCAAGAGGTTTCTGGGCGGTTTCACAAAATGCCAGTGACCCTGCGCCTCTAGATAGGAGAGATTGGGCAGCGGTGTGGACGCAGGAGGCGGCCGCCAGGAAGACCCCGCGGGTCCTTTGTCAGAGCGCGTTAGTGTGTCGTGCGGTTGTAGCTGTGCAGACCTGACAGCCCCACCTAACACTGGACACAGGATTTATGCCTATTCAGGAAATTCCTTTAATGGCATCTATTTTTTATTTGTTGTAATTGTGCAAACTTAACAGTATTTGCTTAGGCACCAAGACATATTTGACGATGAGAACATTCTTAGGAAATAGAACCCCATTCCTTATCGTTAAATCGCAGTTTATATTGTTGGGTGAATTTGACTTACTTTTTGACATCGATTTTGACTGGGGCGGGAAGGTTTCTATTCCTTCTGTCTTGGTCTCTTCTGACCACATTTTCCCTGGTCAGAGCCATTGGTGTGAATCTTTAGTTGAATGTTAATAGAAATTGCTATGTTCAAGTTTCAGTTTTAGCACTGATGTTCTGCAAGCCACTCCTGATTGACTACTATCTTGTATAGTGATTTTAGTGATTTTATGAATTAGCTCCTAGTAAGCAAATGTACAGTGTAGTTAAGTGTTCATGACTTGCTCACACATCTTAGGAAAGGTGACATGTAATAGTTTAGTTTCAGGATTATATTGTCTTTCAGAATAATGAATTCTTTTAACAGCAGGCTAAGAAAATTAGGATGTAAAATATTGTCTTGGTGCAGAGTCTTTTTTATGTGTGTGAGAATGGATCCATTTTTAAAAGCTTTTGAGAAAAAATTCTCAAGTCTAGTTGAGAAAAGGAGGCTTTTCTTTTTTAGTTTAGTAATAACATCTGCAGTTTACTCTTTGATCTATTAAATCAAGTTGACATTAAAAAATCCCAAATAGAAAATATTACATACCTAATTGATTTAATTAAATTCTATTTTAAACATTCAGTTGAAACTTTTTCTGTTTTCCTAGAGATATGAGTAGTTATTAAGGTAAAATTTGACTGTCATTTGGAAAGTAACTTTTTAAAGTTGTTGTGTAGGTGAAAATTTGCTGTGTATATAAAGCAAAAATTGAGGTTATTTTTAAAATTATGTATTTTTAATTTTTCCCCTCCATTTGTGTTTGAACATTTCATTTTTAGAATTCATCAGAATTATTTGAAAGCCTTTCATAATGAAATTTTTAAAAAGTTCATATTTTACTTTTTCTTGGCTTTATCATTATGGAGTGGATAGTTCATTCTTTGTGCTTTATTTTTCTGGAGAAGCTCTGTTTCCTGTTTATTCTGATCTTAGAAGTTAAAATTTACATTTAACATTGTGTCTTTTATTGAGACATAGATAAACTTAATAATTCTCTAAACTTATATTTCAAAGCCAGTGATTTTAGTATGGTTTTTCTAAGCTTGTGTGAAAAAAATACTTTTACCAGATAATGATTGTTTTAAACTCAATTTGGCCATTAGAAGTTAAGTTATAATAGTTTTCTACAAGAACATAGCAGTATTCTAAACCTTATTAGATGTTCAATGAATGTTGAACAAATTCATTGTAGAAATTGATTTGTAGAAGTCACGTTTAAGCTTTATAAAGTTAACTTACCTGAGTAATCTTTCATATATTTGTGTCAGAGGGTAGTGAGTTTTTTTTTTTCCTTTTGTTTCACTTTCATTACAAAAATTACTATCAGTTAGGAGATTTTATGACTTCATTAATCACAAGTGATTGGTGGTTTTAGGGACTGATAACCACGGTGATTATTCTGTGGTCTCTGTTTAGGAAGATGATAAGCTTGGTTATTTAGTTATCTAACATTTACTTGTTAAGAAAGTTAGAATGTTTTAAGATTATCTCTGTTAAGTTTGCTTTTCCTTCTTTTTCATATTCATGTGCAAAAGGGCAATTTCCAAAGAATGAGCTAGTTGTCATTGTTTTTCAGCCCATTCTTCTTTGGGTCTTAGATTCTTTATCTTCCTTTCTTCTTTTCTTTCTTCCTATGTATTGAGACAGAGTCACTCTGTAGTTTGGGCTGGTCCTGACCTCATTGAGGAGCCTAGGCTGGCCTCAAATTCACTGCAGTCCTGCCTCAGCCTCCCCAGTGCCTGATAACAGGCGTGTGCTGCTGGGGGATTGAACCCAGGGCCTCACTTCCTTGGTCAAGCGCTGTAATCACTGCTGTATGCCTCCAGCCCTTGCAGAGTCTTTTGGAGTTTTTATAAAGAGTTGATGACCTAAAAATGTTGACTTTTTGTTACCGGGAGATTGATGTTAATGCAGAATGAGTGTCTTGATCACTATGGAAACCTATACTCCTAAAGTGTCTTAGCACCTTGTTGTAATGTGAAGGCATTATTTCTTCAGATATTCCCCATTACTCATGGTAGCAGAATACTTCTGCTTGTCTTTCCTTCCCAAATCCACCCCAGAAGAGGACATCCCTGGTCATGCACAGATGTTCTGTTAGTTTCAACTCACTACAGTTTATCATGACAGCCGTCGGTTTTGTCTTTTTCTCTCTTTACTGAAAAGCAAGCATTTAGAGTTTATTTTTGAAAAATTGTCACATGTCAGTTGCTCAGCAAACATTTTGTGGAAAGAATATTATGTTAAAACATAGGATACATTTTAAATTTTTGGTGAAAAATTTCTGCTTAGGCTAATAAGAATTTATGTTTTTGTGTCTTCTTAGTTTTGTGTAAGGTTATACCTAAATTCAGAAATCCAGATAATTGACTGTTTAGTTTCATGACTTACTTCTGAAGGTCATTTGTTTATTATTTATTGAGTTTATTATTTTCTTTTTGCCCTGGTGGAAAAAATTACTCAGGATTTGTGTGAATATCCAAATGTACTTTGTTAGATGTATTTTCTTTTTAATACCGTGAATAATCTTGAGAAGGAATGTAGTGGTTCACGTTACGATGTGTAAACAGTAACTTTTGGCCTGTCAGTAGAAATGAAATAGGAAATCTTCATGTGAAGTATCAGTGAATGCATGATTTATTATAACTCAGTCTACACTCCAGACTTACATTTTTGGTTTTACCTACACTTTATAATGCAACTAAACTGTGTTGTTTTGAGAACAGTTGTATTTTTAAGCATTGGTACTGCTGAAAATCTTCTTTTGGTGACTAATGTCTAAAGAGATAGTGATTGCAGTTGATAGGTTTTTAGCATTCTAGACATCTCTGTTATTTTCTTTTCTTTTAATAAGTTGAACTTTGATAATAATTATAAGCTTTGTTTCCTGTAGTAATTGGTTATGCTTTATGTGTGATTGTGTGTGCTTGTGAGTCTATGTCTCTTGACTAATATTGTTTAGATGTCTTCAGTTTAAATACTTTAGGTCATTTCAATTTGCCATCCTTCTGACAATTAAAAAATTACTTTCTATTATTTGTTAGCCTAATGGAATGTAAATATTGTAATTACATTGATTTTTTCACAGAGTTTTGATTGTAATTAAATTTTAAGGGTGGTTAAGTAAAGGTAGAATATTAGTCATTTTTCATATCGAAAATCAGTAGGCACCATATCTGGATATGGTACCAAATTGATGAGAAGCTTAAAAACAAGTTTTTGGTTATATCACGAAGGATTTAGCTGATCATTTGTAGTGTGTAGAGCATTGGTAAAATGTATTCTTTATTATTCTGGTGGTGCAAGCTAACTTGTTTATAAAAGTTTTTCAAGGTTTTAACTGTGTTGTAATAGTAGAAAATACTAAAAATAACGGTTATTTTTATATGTCTTTTAATAAATAACCTATTTATAATAAATAACATAGATATGCAAATATCCCTTTAATTATTCTGACTGATATTTTACAACTAAACTGACTTACTGATTTATCGATATTTTCACATTAGGTACAGTCTTGGTTTTTTTCACCGGAAGCTTGATAATTCTGTTAGTTTCCTGGTCATCTATATGTGGAATATGTTCATTCACTTTGAAGGTACCAAAGACAGGGATGGAAAATACTTGGTGGCTTGCATTTACACTTATAAATTAGAGGCTCGTAAGTGTGCCCTTCTCGCAGGCCTATCCAGCAGCTATGGAGAGGCCACAACTGCTCAGGCCTAAGAATCCACCGGTGGGCTTCCAGCCAGTGTCTCCACCTGTATGAGTTGATGGCAAGTGTGTGCTTGTTGTCACAGTTGGGCTATTTCTTTTCATGAGCAGGAGATTTTTGTATATGACATTTTGGGTATATATTGAACACCTTGATCGGAAAATGCAAAATTTGAAATGCTCTAGAAAGCAAAATATTTTCAAAGCCAGTATGATTTCATAAGTGGAAAATTCCACATTTGAATTGCAGATATCATTCCAACCATAGGCATAATAAAAATACTGTATAAAACTATCTGCAGGCTGTGTATATAAGGTGTATATGAAGTAAAGGTATTTTATGCTGTCTTACTGTGTGTATGTAGATATTACAAAATTTAAACAGTCTGAAATCTGAAACACTTGGCCGTAAGAGTTTTGGAGTTTATAACTGGGTAAAAGCAGTCCGAGAAGTGCTAAGGGAGGGGTGTGCCCATTTTAAGCTGTCTGCTTTAGGTTTTATTCTAGCAACAGTGAAAACGTAAACATTTATGTGTCATTTTGGCATATTTGATTGGTCAAAATACATTATAGTGTAGAGAGTGAATGAATGTACTTAGTAAAGTAAAAATGAACACATAGGGATTTGTTTCATATATAAAGCAAGAGAATATTTTTCCAGTATAAGTTAATTCTAGCAGTTGAGGAATGTAAAGATTCATACATACAAGTTTACAAGTGTGTATCAGGAATGAAACTGTAGAGGAAATGAAATCGAGTAGTGGCTGGAAAATAGCCAAACTATCTGTACTTGTACTTGCAAGAAATGTAATAATAATAATAATAGTAATAGATAATTATATAACTCTATAAAAATCAAGAAGTGGGAATTTTTGTCATACTTGGTTACAATTACTTTGTTTTTATGTTCAGTCCACACTTTCTATGTTATAGTCAGGTGACCATGGGAACACACGTTGATACTCAAAGTGGGAGCTATAAATAATTACACCAGAACAACAGGCATCAACCAGAATTATCCCCTTAACTCTTGGTACATAGGATGAAGTTGCTGGAACTCCTTTTTCAGTTTCTGTACTTTTCAGACTTCCTGAAATTTATTTTAGTGCTCAGTTGAACTAGACTGTTTTCATGGTGCATTCAGACCTGCTGTCTGTTTTTGTTAGGGTAGACTCAGATTGTCAGGAATATATACCCGTTGAGTCTAGCTCTCTGCCACCCTCTGTGATTGGTTGTTTCCAAGTTAGGAAGCTATGTCTTGCCTCCTGGACTCTACCTCAGTGTGTCTGTGATCATCAGAATAATAGGAGTTTGACCCCCAAATTAAGATCATGAAAATATGCACATTCATTATTGTCTGTAGTGTTTACTGGTTAAGAGTAGTCCACCTTACTCAGAAGACCATAGCTCATGATTCTGTGTTGCGTGGTTTCATGTCTGTTTTGTTGCAGGAAGTGAGGCGGACTCTGCTCTCGGCAAAAGTAGGCCTGTTGTTCTCCTGAGAATGTGCTTCCTTGTTACCCTGTTTGCTTATGCTGGCACTTTTTGTGGCAACCTGTTAATTATTCCATTTCCTGATTTTTACAGGGGAATCAACAAACTTCTACCTTAAATTGTCATTCTGTGCTACTCTTACCTACTTTGTACTTAAGAGTTGAGATTGCTGTTTTCTGGCCTTCTGATTTTAGTATAGTTTCATGTATTTAGTAGAGAAAATGAATGGGATAAAAATATGATTGCTATTAAAGACCATCACATTTAAAAACCATTGTATATTAAAATTTCATGGCTTGCAAAATGCTTAGTATAAAATCCATATGCAGTGAGGCTATCTTTCAGAAATGTTAGTTTGGTTTTATGATATATCATGATTTTACATAGGTTATAAAGAACATCTGCTCTTTATACTTTAGTATTACTTTACATGAGTTTTTAAATATGTTCTTAGGTTATATCATACTGGACTCATTAATAATTTTGTTATCAGAACTTGGAGTTATTATTTTTAAGTCATTGGTAATATAGTGAGAATCAATGCTAAGGTTTCTAGTCTGAACTTAATATTTTATTTTCAGATTTATTCTCTACTGATTATTGTTTAGAAGACCTCTCATATTCTGCTGCACTAAAGACCATTTGTCTGCCTTTGTCCTTTGGTGTGTTACCCAACTTGTTTCATCATGTGTTAATATTTCTAAAATATTGATTCACAGAGTTACACAAATCTACCAAATGTTGATAGTTTTTCTGAAATAGTAACAAAACATTAATGCTTACTAATATCACCTCAGATCTCATCAGGAAATTCTTGAGCATAGGGAAGCCCTCAAAGCTCAAAAATGTGGAAACAAGTTTCAGAAAACTTAATTTAAAAGCCCGAATTTTATGATTGGCAACACTGTCATAGGTAGCGCTTGAGGGGGACAAGTTTGCTTTATTCATTTTAAAGAAAATGTATGTTGAATCTCTATGCTGGAATAATTATATTTTCTCAGTAATTCTTTAAAAACAATAATGATCCATGAAGAAAGTAACTAATAGGCTAATAGGTTATAATAAGTTGCATCTTGAAACATCTTTCCACTTTGGTATGCAGCAGAAGTATATGCTTCCAAATACTTCCTATTTTGGCATGCAGGCTGTTAAACAAATGTACTTAAGTCAAATTTCAGTAAAATCAAATTAAATTTTTTTTCTGTTTTGTCACAGACATTCCTAATGGACAGTTGCCTTTTCTTTTGTCTTTTTAAAATTTTTTAAAGATTTATTTATTTATTTTTTAGTTTTAATTTTTATATTTTTAGTTTGAGTAGTGCATAGCAACAGAAGATGTACCTTCCCCATTTTGTACCTAGTGTGTGTTATTGCTGTGCCTTGACTTGAACTAGGATGCTGCCAGGGTCATTTGCAACTTCTGACCTTTTGTGCCAGTGTCAACATGATGAGGAAGGCTTGTATTAAGTATTGTTAGGAGAAGAGTTTCAAGTAACTTGAAAGGGTCTCAGGAATTCCCAGGGACTTGGGAACTACAATCTGTGAACTGCTGCCCCAGAATATTTAGTGATTTTAAAAATTTAGGCATGTGCATGGGGTTTTTAAAAATGTAAGTATTGTACTTTATTCATAGTATTTTCAAGTAGTGCTGTAAGAAATACATGAGTTGCATTTAAAATGTGAATATAGGGGTTACTGTGGAAGAGGAAAATGCAACTTATGCACTACATATTTCTGTTATTAATTCAGTTTTTCAGTTGTCAGTGATAAAATGCAAATATTTTTGTTATTCAGAAGTATTGGTCACAGCCTAGCTAAAGTGTTGACCATCAAAATGTATTACTCTAATTCCCTCACTGCTTGATTTGAGTCTTCCCACTGGTGAGTTTTCCTTCTTGGCTTGTAGATCCTTCTCAGAGAATAGTGGTGGCCA
This sequence comes from Ctenodactylus gundi, assembly GCA_004027205.1. NCBI lineage: Eukaryota > Metazoa > Chordata > Mammalia > Rodentia > Ctenodactylidae > Ctenodactylus > Ctenodactylus gundi. Next base: position 26,084 of record PVKB01002793.1, read on the forward strand.
GTGTGGTCCAAATAAGGTAAAAAGTGACTTTGTTGTTAAATGTGGGCCGTGCTTGTCCTTTCAGGCTTCCTGTCCAAGTACAGACTCGCTGATGCTAGTCATTACCTATGTGTTTTTCTTTTTTTTAGTTGCATTTTATGTCTTAAGAGACAGACATATGCTCACAGACAGTATTTATATTCTCAAATCCATTATGTACACTTGAAATTTTAATACTGAAAAATAATATATTCATATTCATGTAAGATTGGCTGCATTTAAAATTAATTTATTTCCATTTCGTAGCAACTAGTTTGGTAACAAGTATGTTTTGTTGTTAATTTGTGGCTGGGTGTGATTTCGTTTTGAATAGTCCAGTGAACATTTAATATCATAGCATTATGAGACTACTTTGATTATATACTATTTTTAATCATTTAGTGGCACATGCTTATTAGTAAACACATTGTTTCAGTTTACTAGGGTAATAAAATACAGACAAGGAATCCTAATTGCTGACTCTGTGAACTTATAATGAATCCTTTGTAGACCAGTTAGGCTTCTGCTTATTCGAGAGGAGGAGCCTGCTAGAGTACCATGGACAGTGATCTTACTGCATTTTCTCTCTAGGAACTCCCATGCTTAAAAATGTGGTTTTAGTTCCAGTTTGGCAAAGGTGATTTTGTTGAGTTCATGTACAGTTAATGTGACTTTTATGCCAAACTTTCTGATTTAGTTTTTTAAAATCATTATTTTTGAGAATATCAAAGTAATAAAATTAAGACTACTAAATCAGGAAGAACCCTGAAAAGAGTTTATGATGTTATCTTGTTTTGATTTTGAAACTGTATTCTATAAATGTTCTTGGACATGAAGCATTTAGTGCATTTTTTTCACTGTAGTAATACATACTTCAAAAATTGTTTTTAAAGGTCGGGGTGGTAGCTCAGAAGTTAAAAACTTGGTTTTATTTATTCTTAAAGTGCATATATTAGAACACTTGGAGACTAAGGATAGAAGTAAAGATATAGATTACTGAGTGTTCTGCCATCAGAAGAAATTTTTCATTGCTTTCCAAGCATAATTTTATATTTATGTATTAAGATTCAGTACTATCCTCATTTTTGGGTATCTGCTGGGGAGTATCTCAGGATGGATCTCCCACAGACAGAGGGAGGCAACTACATTTAATTGCCACCTAGACACCTCCTCCAGGGCAACTGATCAAGCTTTCCTATTTCTTTATGTTTCAGTTAGAATCCCCGCCACCCCCCTCCCCCCCAAGACAGGGTCTTGACTCTACTCCAGGCAGTTCTGAACTCACTTTGGAGCCCAGGCTTGCCTCATACTCGTGGTAATCTGCCGCAGCCTCCCAGATTCCGGGATTACAAACATGTACCACCATACCTAGCTTATGTGGCACTAGAGGAATCTAACTCAGGGCCTTGCATAATTTCAACTTTTTTTTTTTAAAGCAAGTTTCTTGAATCTGGTTAATTGTTTTAATTGTTGCATTTTTATCTGGTATTGAACTAGCCACATGTCTGTCAGGAATCTTGTTTTTAAAAGCTACTTAGATTATTCTGATAATAGTATTTATGTTTAGTGAATGCATAGTATAAGTACTTAGCATGCATTCTCTTTCAGTTCTCTTAGCAATACTATAAGGTGGACATTTTTTGCTATTCCTTTTTTGGATGAAAAGTTTTAGGCAGCGAGAGGTTAAAAACTTACCTGTCAAGAATATGTAACTAGTAAGCCATGCAGCAATGATTTGAACTCAGTCTCACTAAAACCTAACTAAGGAGCCTTGTTGAGATCAAAATGACCAGCACAGAATTTCATGAACTACTGTTGCATTGGTGTTCTTGTAGATCATTGTCACCATAAACTGCACATAATTTTTCACAAGCTTGTCGTGTTTTCTTCCCTATATGGTAGTAAAACAGTAAAATATGGCCAAAACGCAGTTTGGTCTTCCATCTTCAACTTGTAAAATCTCCAAAACTCAAATCAAATTGCTCATTTTTTCTTTCAAAATGCAACTAGAGCTGTCATCTGTTAAATGATGTAACAGTAACATAGATGCAAGTGATTCTGGTACTTCCAAAAATGAGCTAGTGCCATCTGTAGCAAAAATGCATCACGACTTTTCCAACAACCTGGTATAATAAGGTTTACTTAAACACAAACATTGTGATACTGTGACAGTCTTATCTGAGAACCAGGATGGCTGAGTGTGTAGCATGTGCATTGTGGATGCCAAGGACAGAAGGGTGGTTCATAATGGGCAGTAAAATGTACAGTGCAGATATCAAGGACAGAGAGGTGATTCATAATGGCAGGTAACGTGTACAATGTAGATACCAAGGACAGAGTGTTGGCTCATAACAGGCAGATAGCACATACCATGAGGACACCTAGGACAGAAGAATAGTTCATGATGTACAATATGGATGCCAAAGAAAAAGGGATCATATCTTGAGCAGGACTTGGAATAAGATGAGACTTACAACATGAGTTTTTATTTCTAGACTATTTCATTGATATTTTTGGATGGCAGCTGTCCGAGGGTAACTGGAATTGTGGAAACTGAAACTATAGATAAGGGTAGAGGAAATGCATCTTTACACTTTCATGAATCAAGGCTTTCTGTGAATATTGGATTTCAAGAACTGTGTTACTATGCTAATTTTGTGATGAGAACAAATTGAGCATACTTAATTTGAACTTATAGTAGGAAGCTTAGATGCATGTAAATTTTATTTATTTTGGTTTAATGTAGCATTTGCCTGTGGATTATTAGAGCCCATATTCTTGCATAAAATACAAGCTTAAAAGATTTTTTCCACAAGCGGCACCTGAACAATCAGACCTACTTTTTTTTTCTAAGTCTCATAGCTTCTGAGCAACAGTTTCCGATTGTTTCAGGGATGCCTACATTTTATTAGTGTAATGTCATTTTAGACATTTTTGTCTTTAGTATGTAATTACAAATGCATGTGGTTAGAATCCCCATTGTGGTTTCTGAAAAGCACTGCATTAAGCACTACAGCAGTCATTTTTGTTTACTTTATGAACTGATGCCCATGAGCAGCAGAAATTTTGGAAGTAATTATGTGCCCATGTCACATAATGAGATGAGTAGCATGGGATGTTATTTTTGTTACTTGTTTATTGTTGCTGTTTATTTTTTTTGTTTTTGCAACAGCTCAGTTCTGGTAAAACTATGAGTATCTGAACATTTCTCTTGAATTCTGTAGACTTGTCTTAAGCTAAGGCAGTGTTTATCATTCATATCAGTACTGGTGACAAGCCTGTCCTGTGTTGGGTTGGGCTTACAGAGATGGAGAGAATTAAGAAATATGCCCACCATTCCTTAAGAAGAGGAGTGCTAGCTGGCAGGACTGTATCCTGGAGCCCAGTTCAGCTGCAGGTCTCTGTCTCCTGGTCCATGTTCTCTCATTTATTGGCCATGTATCATGTGCAGTTCATTTTAGTAAGTGCTAAGCATGTGGGACTTCATTAACACATGGTCCTTTTCTCAAATAAATTGCGTTTTTGTGCGAAAGATCATTTGGAATACACATGGCAGTAATATGCGAACGGCTCTAGTTGGTTGGTAGTTGGGAGGGCTGCTTACGTGCTGGAGCCTAGGTAACAAAGGGTAAACTGTGGGGATCAAATACTCAAATACATGTGTGTACATTTAAAAAATATCTGCTGTGTGCAGGTCATCAGGGGAAACACTTGAGCAGATTTGGTATAGTGAGAGACAGGCACAGACACCATAGGACAGGTCAGCACCATGGAGAGGAAGACCTGGTGGGAACACAGAGGCAGCATACTTTTCTAGATATGGTAGGTTAGCCAAGTTCAGCTGAGTTCATTTTAAAAAATGGTAGTTCTTTTGAATTCTAAAGAATTTGTAGAAAACTTGTAGAAAAGGGTAGGAAACTATGTGAATAAAAAACACTCAAATTGGTTGTGTCCACACCCATGCTTGTAAATGTGCAGCATGTTCTGTGTCTTACAGATTGCACATTTCATAATTATTCACTCTCTTCCCTGGAAGAGAATGATGAAGACCTCATTCTGTGGACATTAGACCTGACCACAGGACTTTTTTTGGCTGGTGACAGATGATGTTTTTTTTTTTTAGGAGCTTTGAGTCCTTTTTCATGGTTTTGTTGCTCTTTGTCTTCTTATGTGGATTGGTATGTTCCAGCTCAGGGCCCCAGCTAACCACTGAGTTGTATGTTGTCACAAGAAAGAAATTCAACTTTAATGTCAGCTGCTGAGGTCTTGACTCATTTGTATTCACATCATAACTTAGTAACTGGAATGTTGTGTGTTTGTGAGTGAGAGTGTGTGTGTGTGTGTGTGTGTGTGTGTGTGTGTGTGTGTACATGGTGGTAGACATGTTATAGTCTATTTGGGGCTAGGAGCCAGGTGCCAGCGATGACATTGAAGGTGTAACTAGGCCTTTGTTTGGCAACCTCACAACTTCCAGTCACAACCTGAGATGTGAGCAGCTCAGTAGGACCTCCTGAGAGCAGTCCGCTGGGTAGAAGTGGAAAATGTTATAGGGCCACAATGCAGTTGTCTCTGTGAGGCAAGGGCCTCAACTCAGGCAGCACAGGCCACAGAGAAGGGGAGAGTGAAAGACTGCTTGAAGGGCAGGAATGTAGCTCAGGAAAATCCTGTTAGTTTTGCTTGTCTGCCTAGATAGGCAGTGGTACCACTAAATAGTCTAAAAAATAAACATGGTAGGTTAGATTTGGGTGGGCAAATTAGAAGCTCTCTTTGAGCAGTATGCCATTTTGAGATGCTGTGGGCAGTCAGGACAATCAGGAGGCAGGGGAGCAGGATTCAAGGGATTGTAGTGGACAAGAGAAGCCGCAGCATAGAGGAGGACAGAGAAAGTGCTGCGGAGAGAGGCAGAAACTGGGGACAGAAAGTCTGAGAACTCCAAGTCTCTGGTGCACTGGAGAAGAGGATCTGGTCAGGTATCCTTAAAGGGAGTGGCCACAAGGTCCAGGATAGAGCATGACTGACCAGGCAGGGAGAGAGTGTGTCCTGCTAAACTTTCTGCTCCATGTTCTTGCTTTTTAAGTTGATTGTTTTTGGTTTTAGTTTCTACTCCCTGGTCTTGCTTTGAAACTTGTGTATTATCCCCGTAATGCCCTTTCTAGCGCCCTGAAGTTCCTTGCTCTTTGACTATCTGTGCTGTATTAAACAAGTGATAATGCTTTGTAATTTTCTTAATACCACTGAAAGCATGGGCTGGTAGAATAGCACAGCAGTTAGAGCATTTGCCTAGCAAGAACAAGGCCTGGGATTTGATTCATCAGTACCACCTAGGTCAGGCGTGGTGGTGCATGCCTGTAATTGCTGCATTTGAGAGTTTGTGGCAGAAAGATTGCTGTGAGTCCTAGGCCAGCCTGCTGGGCTACATAGTGCAGGACCAGCCTGGACTACAGAGAAAGACCCTGTCTCAAACAAACAAAAAACAAACCCACTACTGAAAAGGTATTTACAATCTTACCTGTTTTATTACTTCCGGAACATTCTCAGCAGTGTGGATCTTGAGATCGTATTGCTCTGAAACTTTGCTACTGTCCTTCATTTCCCCACCCCCCACTTATATCTCCTCTCTCCTTCCTACCTTTGGACTTTCCTGTGCTGTTACTTTTTTTGTTTGTTTGTTCTGTTTCGTTAATTAAAAAAAATACTGTTGAATCTTATAACATTCCAGTGTTTTATGTCTTCATGCATTCAACAAACATTTCTACTCCATCCTTTAAAAAGACATAGCTCTTTGCCAACTGCTCTGGACTCATTTGTTTCCACCCTTGCCTCACTACTAAATCTGCTTTTCCTGAGATCTTTGATATCTTGATCAAGCAAAGCCAGTTTTCCATTGTGGGTGCACAGTAGACTTTATTACCACTCTTTTTTTTTTTTTTTGGTGTGATGATGTTGTTCTATTTCTAAAGGTTCTTCCATTATCTTTTTCAAGGACCCCTTCTGTCTCCTGGTGGTGTGATGTATTACTGGATTCTAACTTTCTACTCATTCTGTCAGTAAGAAAGGCCTGCTGGTATCTGTGGAGCCAGAATCTTGAGACCAAGGAGGCAAATCGATATGGGCTATAGCTGGCACAATACATACTTGTTTAACATTTCATCCTTCATCTTTCTTAGGTGTTTAAAACTTTGCTAGTTTTCTTGGGTCCTAGGGTGTTCTGTAGGTTGATGGCAGCCCTGAATCCTGCAGTGCCTTTTCCCTGCTTCTCCGCCTTCTAGACACTCTGAATTCCAGATACTTGGTTTCATTTCACTGGGCTTGTGTCTTACTGCTTTCATTACAGAGTATATGGTCTATGTGTTTTCTGGACCAGGGAGCTTTAGTGATGATTTGCCAATGCCAAAATCTAAAATTGATTTTCAGTTTTAGGCTGGCAGTCACTTGAGACTTTTCCTCAGAATGCTGCCATGATTGTTTTCAGCTACATCCAGGGAAATTCTCTCATATGAAGTTCCCTCATATGTTTATGTTCTTTGCCACTGTCACAGACAGTAGTCAGAAACAAGACCAAATTAGAATCAAATTCGGTTTTGGTGGCCAGTCTTAGAGGAGAGGAATTTAGGATGGCAGGTGCCATAGGAGAGGAAAGGAAAATAAACAGTGTCCTGGGGATCATACAGTAAGAGTTGGTCATATGGGCAGCTGGCTAAGAATTGAGATTTGTGTCAAAGCTGGAGCACCTCCTGTGTGAAGATACAAGGCCCCCTCCTTAGGAACTGATTCCATCCTGTAATCAGTTGAGATACTGACTGATTTTCCTAGGACTTCCTCAGCACCAGGTGTCCAGGCTGCTAAATTGGTTGTCCCTTTAGCAATTCCTGACTTCTCAATTTAGGGAGATAGTCTTTCTTGACTATCTCAGGTGATGCACCTTCCCTTCCACTTGTAATCTCCTGTGATCTTTATATGTCGCATATCTGTTCCTGTGCACCTCTGCCTCCTGCTAGATTGTAAGCTGCATGGTAACAGAGACTGCTTCGTTCGGTTTTTTTTTCCAAGTGCAAAAGGGGGGTGGGGGGGGAGAGTGTAATAATATGATTTAACTGAAAATAAAGAAATAAAGGATGCTGACCCCTAGGCATAGTGTCTATTCTGAGTATTTTTGACTACTAAAGTATAATTTAAGCATTTATTATAGATTATTATGATATTATCACATTTAAAATACTTAATGTGGTTTTAAAGCATTATTGTGAAATGAGCTATTTGTTAAACTGATTTGTGAATTCAAAATTTTGACATTAGTGGTTTTGTTTCTTCTTTTTCTTAAAGGCAAACCCTCCATCTCTTTCCATTCCTTGTTACTACTGGGAAAACAGAGAACCTTTATCTTTAATAACTGTAGTTGACTTCTAGTGGACTAGTAGCTGTCCTTGAAGGTCCCGAATGCCTTCTTCCTTGGTTTTATTAGTAACTGTTATGGTCAGGTTATCTTGATGTACTGCAGGCCTAGTGGTAATTTGGCAGTCAGTCCAGTATCTCCTTTGATTTCCAAATCAGCAGGGATGTATTGTTACATACGTTTCTTTCAGTTGAATAAGGCTCAGAAAGCTTAAGGGCACGATAGTTGCAGATAGACCCTAGGGTTCTTTCTTCTCCTTTTCTGCCTCCTCCATGAAAGCCACCAATCAGGAACTTCACAGTATTAGATGTAGTGTATTTATCTAAATTACCTTATACTAGTCCATTGTCCAAACCATAGTTTATTTATATCTATTCCTATGTAGAGGTGATTTTATTGTTCTGATGATACAAATGTAGATTTAATGAACATCTTTGTCCATGTTTCTATCTGTACTCATGAAAATATTTTAGAATGGATACTTAGGAGTGAAATTTCTAGCATTTAAGTTACTGGATGCTGCTAAATTGATCTTTGAGATGTTTATTCTAGTTTACTTGTCAAACTTCAGTGTCTCCAAGATACTCGATATTTTCACTTTTTTTAATAGGCTGACATATTTAATGATTTTATATGTGTATATAATTGGCATATTTTCATATGCTTATGTTAATTATAATTTTCTCTTTGAATTGCCTGTTAGCATAATTTGTGTATTTTTTTCCAGTAAGTTGTTCTTTTTCTAATTTGAGTTGTAGAAATTCTCTTTATATTTTGAATACACATGTTTTGTACATTAGACATTTCGCAAGTATGTTTTTCTGTGTGGGGTTTCTTGTTGTACTTAAAACTTTAAAAATACAATTCGGGTTTTCAGTCTTTTAATGTTTTGTATTATTGCCCCTCTTGTTTGATGAATATATTTTAGTTTAGTCTAAAATTTTACATTTAACTTTTTACATTTACATGGTTAATGCACCCGGAACCTTTGCAATACAGTAGGGGAGCTCCTCCTCTTCCCAGTTTGGCTTTCTGCCCAGTGCAATTTATTGAGGAGTCCTCTGTGTACTTATTTTTCTAGTCTGTACATCCTTTGCATGAATTTCTCTTTGGTTCTTACCAGTGCACTTGTGTGTTGAACAGAATGTTTATTTGTATTATCTACCATATATTAGAATGATTATTGTTTAGTCTGTCAGTTTATTGGAACTGGAGTTTTGCAGCCTTGTTCTTATATAGCAGAATAAGTGATAGGAAGTAGGGCTCTTTTTTTAAGAATTGCGTGAGTATGATTTCTGGACCACTATTTTTGGCTATGTGATCATGGTCCAGATACTGGCTGCTTTTAAGGCCAGTTTGTTCTGAGAGATAGGAACGGCAATAGTACTGTCTTAGTTACATTCTCATCTCTGTGACTCAGTACCCAAACCCCAGAATTTTAGGGAGGAAAGATTTATTTTAGCTCACAGTTCAGAAGGTCTGTTAATGAGTGGGTAGCTGAAAAATGGTAGAATCACATGGCAGGGCTGGAGCCAGGTCCAGGGCCAGAGCTGGAGCTCCAGAGGCCGAGATATTCACAACATCTGAATAGAGAGACAAGATTGGGAGGAAGAGTGAAACCAACACATACCTCTTCAGGTCAAGCCCTAAGCACCAGCCCCTTCCAGCCAGGCTCCGCCTCCCAGCACTACACAGTATCCATAGGAGCATGAGGCTTTTAGGGGACACTCCAGATCCAAACCACCACCAAGACCAATCTCATAAGATGGTGAAAATTGGGATAGGCAACACACAAGAAGTCCCTTAACTAACTGGTGCCAGGTAGGCTTTAAGGGGTATTAAGTAATCATTATTTGAATTGTGTTTTAGTCATTATCATTTACTTTTTTTCTTTCTTTCCCTCGTTTTATTTGTCTATCAGAGCATCTTTATTATTTATCCTGGCTGTATCCTTTGATGTTATTTGAGGGCAGGAGCAGTTAAGTTGACACTGTTTTCCATATCTTAACGTGAAAAAACACATCTCATTTCTTGTGTTTTCTTATTTTGTGTGGTTATATCTAGAAATTATATAGGAATTATACTGTCTGCTTCAAAAGTACACTTAAATTAGATTTCATGAATAGGATAACTTTATATGTAAACCAGAATCACTGATTTTGAAGTTTTTAAGTCATTTGCTTACCGTTTTTCTGTATTCTGTTTTTGAGTGCATACCTGTTGCATGTGCTGTTAGTTATCTAAATACCTTGTTCCAAGGTATCCTGTGTTTTGGTCTTTGTTCATTGTGTTAGCTTAGATATGTGTAATTAGAATATTCTCAACTAAAGGAGTTGAGACACTATTGTAGTGAAGAGTGTTTCCATAGTGCTGAATGAGAATGAGAATCTACTTCAGTGATTCTTTTTTTCTCCCTTTTCTTTAAATTTACATATTGCATCTTTTACCCATCCTCTCACCCTTTCCCTCTCCACAAAGCCCATCTTCTTTCATATCTTTTACATTTTTAGTGGTTTGGTTTTCTCAGAGAAACCATATGATATTTAACTTTCTGGGTCTGATTAATTATGCTGAGCATAATGGTCTCAAGGTGCAGCCATTTTCCTACAAATGACTCAAATGTGTCCTTTATGGCAGAATAGTACTCAATTGTGTATATATACCACATCTTCTTCATTCACCTATGGTTAGGCTTATTGGCTTCTTCCAAGATTTGGCTATTATAAATTGTGCCGCTATAAACATAGGTATGCGTATATCACTCTGTATGATGACTTTAACTCTTTTGAGAACGTACCAAAAAGAGGTACAGCTGGGTCAAATGGAATATTGATATTTTCAGTTTTTCAGGAATTTCTATGCTGTTTTCCATAGTGGTCATACCAGTTTGCAGTCCCAGTAATTTAGAGATGCGTCTTCTTTTCTTCCCCCCACATTTTATTGATAAGTATACATGCAAAATTCAAGGTTTACAATGGTGTTGAGCATTTTGTGCACATATATATCTTGTCAAGGTGACAGGGGCTTTCCCACTCTCCTTTTGTCCCTCCCCCTACCCACCCCACCCTCCCTTCTCCCCCACCCTACTCCCCTCTTTCACTTTGTCTTTCGTCTTAAGTTCCTTCCGTAGGTGTTGTGATCTTATATGAGAGACCTAGACCACCAGTAATTTCAAAGGGTTCTTTCTTCCTCTGCAGCTTCGCCATCTTTTGTTGTTCTCTAAGTTCTTAATACCAGCCATTCTTCCTGGCATTAGATGGAATTTCAGTGTTGTTTTGATTTGCATTTTTCTGATTTGTTGTTTTGATTTGCGTTTCTCTGTTGGCTAAAGATATTGAGCATTTTAAAATGTATTTATTGGACATTAACATTCTTCTTTTTAGAACTGTTAATTCATACCAGATTTTTGCTTTCTGTTTGGGTCCTTTATATTGGAGGGTCTGATTATTTTTCAGTTCTTTGTATATTCTTGATAATAGTCCTCTGTCTGAGGAGTAGCTAGCAAAGATTTTTTTCTCATTCCATGGGTGCTTTCTTCACTGTTGAATTTTTTCCTTTGCCATGTAGAAGCTTTTTAATCTCATATAATCCCATTTGTTTATTCTTGGTTTTATCTCATGTGCTTTAGGTGTTCTGTTGAGAAAGTCCTTGCCTATGCCTATGTCTTCAAGGATTTTCCCTGTTTTTCTTCCAAGAAGTTCAATGTTTTCATTTTAATGTCTGTGTCTTTCATCCATTTTGATTTTATTTTTGTGCCTGGTGAAAGATGGGGGTCTCATTTTATTTTTAAAAATGTAATTAGCTAGTTTTTCCAACACCATTTCTTGAAGAGGCTATCTATTTCAGTTTATATTTTGGCCCCTTTGTCAAAGATAAGATGGCTGCAGGTACTGGGGGATTTTTCTGCAATTTCTACTCTCTTCTATCCATCCACCTGTCTGCTTTTCTGTCAGTACCATGTTGTTTTTATCACTGTTACTGTGTGCTGTAATGGTTGTGATGCCTCCTGCTTTTGTTTTGTTGCTTACGATTGTTTTGGCTATTCTAGGTCTCTTGTGGTTCCATAGAAATATTTGGACTGTTTTTTATAGCTCTGTAAAAAATGCTGTTGGTATCTTGATTGTGAGTGTGTTGAATCTGTATGTCAGCTAAATATAGCCATTTTCACAATGTTGGTTCTACCTATTCAGGAATAGGGGATGGCGTTCCATTTTCTAAAATTATCTTCAATTTCTTTTTTCAGAGTACTATAGTTTTCACCATAGGGTCCTTCACTTACTTAGTTTGATTTCTGGGTAGTTAATTTTCTTTGATATGACTGAAAAGAATTGTTTTTCTGATCTCTTTCCCTGTGTTTTTACTGTTGCTGTAGAGGAATGTTACTCAGTTGTGAGCATTGATTTTATGTCTTGCAACTTGGCTGAATTTGTTTATTAAGCCTGAGAATTTTCTGGTAGGGTTTTTGGGTTCCTCTATGTAAAGGATCATGTCATCTGCAAATTAGGATAGTTTGAGTTCCTCCTTTTCTATGTGTATTTCCTTTATGCCAGTCTCTTGCCTCATTGCTTCAGCTAAGATTTTGAGTGCTTTCTTAAATATAAGTGGTGAGAGTGGACACCCTGTCTTCTTTCTGATTCTAGAGGAAATGCTTCCAGTTTTTTCCTGTTTAGAATGGCGCTTGCTTAGGATTGTCATAAATTGCTGTTATCAGCTTGAGGTATGATCCTTCTGTTCATATTTCTGTCAGAGTTTAGATCAGAAAGAGGTGTTGTATTTTGGCAAAGGCTTTTTCTGCATCTATTGAGATGATCATGTGGTTTTTGTCCTTTTGTTAATATGGTGTACTACATTAATAGTTTTAAACATGTCTCATGTTCAAGGTCTACTTTGGAAAAAGTTTCAGTTACTGCTGAGAAACAGGTGTATTCTGTTGACATTGGATAGAACATTCAGCAGATACCTGTTAAGTCCTTTTGGTCCATTCTGTGATTTAGCTCTGATGTTTCTTTTCTTTTCTTTTCTTTTCTTTTCTTTTTTTTTTGTCTGATTGACCTGTCTATTTGTGAGAGTGGGATATTGAAGTCCCCCAAGTATGATTGCATTGGTGTCTATTTGACCCTTCATTTCTAGTAGTTCTGTTTTATGTAATTGGGTGCACCCAGCTGGGTGAATATATGTATCTAATTGTGAGCCTTTCCTATTGGATCGTTCCTTTTAGCAGTGTGTAGTGTTCATCTTTGTCTCTTCTGATCTGTTTTGAAGTCTGCAGTGTCTGAGAATAGCATAGCTACTCCTGCTTGTTTCTGGGTTCCAGTGATTGATTCTTTTCATAATGATTCCTTTTTTTATTTTTTGCAAGTTAAGAGAATTTCTCAGCTGAACAGCCAGCCAGTTTCTTTCTCTTTGCCTATAGCTAGAGAGTCTGCATTCTTTTGTAAAATGCTACTGTTGAAAATTGCCCTAACAGCTTGACCTCATTTCCAAGGTTACTGTGCTGATTTTTACAGCTCACCTTTTGTTTTTCTCATGTCTTGTACCAAGTCACATTCTAATCTGCCATAGTCACTTGGTCAACAGTGAGGCAGGAAGAGTAGGTAGGAGGTACTGGTAGACATCAGATACTCTGTTCACTGATACACAAGGAGAGAATGTCAAATATGGGAATCAAAGAACACATTTGATTTTGGTTTGTGGGATTCTGACTAAAAAGTAGTAATATCCATGCTATATGCACAACACAAGAATTTTATTTCTTATTTCTTCCTAGTGCTGTCCTCAGCCCTCTTCCTCTCATGTGATCATGTGCTTATCGTATGTCAGATGTCAGAGGTCTTAAGATAGAGAACTGAAAACACTGCCTGAAACTTGAAATGTATTTGTTTTATGTTGCAATGCTTTTAAATGTGATCTAAAGATATTTTTAGTTTTTCATGAGTGGCTTAAAGATTTATTAACCAAAATATCTTGTGCTATGAATTCAGTTTTTAGTATATTGAGGTGTAGGTGGAAGCTTTTTGGTGAACTTACTATAGCTTGAGTATTTATGTTGCTGTGATGTGAAAGTTACTTTAAATCCAAGTAAATGACAGCCTAGTAACATTTGTGTATATAATTTGTATGGATGGATGTTTATGGTACATTACATTGTCATTCAGATTCAGAAACTTCTTACTACCATTTCACATGCGTGAAGAAGAATCTTAGTACATGTTGTAAAGTCAAACTTTCTCATTTTCTCTGCTTGGATTTTGTTTTCAATATTATATTGAGTCTGAGTTCAGAAACATGGTTATTTTGATTGAAAATGAAAACATTTCATTATTTTAAGATTTTGATATGAGTAGGTTTAGTTAAATAATTAGAAGTGACATATACAACTGAAAGGAGAAAAAATTTCTTTTGGCTCAGTTTCAGAGGCTTCAGTGCATGGCTGGGTGGCTCCATGGCAGGGACATCCTGGTGGAAGCACGGGGAAAGGAAGAACTAGAGAGTGGTACAGGAGACCAGTTGTATCCCATCATCACCTGCTCCACCCCTGTTTTCTCCATCTGCGTCCTCCTCCTTACAGTCCTTACAGAAACTCATGGATTGGGTCAGGGCCTTCATGGTCCAGTCATCTCTCTGGACGGCACATAACCCTGCTGCACTGGGAATCAGAGTGTTTGGGGAATACTTCATAAACTGCAACAGATTAAAAGTGTATATTCTACTTTTTTCTAAAGGGTTAATATTTTTCTTGTTCACATACAGAGAAATCTTTGGTATAGACTCCCCATTCCCAATTTCAAAAAAAAATTTTGTTTTGCCAGAGATGGATGTATGTGTGTATGTTTGTATAGACAGACATACTTTTCAAACTAGTTCTTGTGTATGTGTGAGCCCCTGAGAATTTGCAGACAGGAAGTGGCCTTTATCATCAAGTTTCTTATTTGTAGCTTTAAGTACTGTAAATCACTTGGTAACCATAAGATCTTGCCAGTCTTCCTCTGGAGAGAAATTATGTGTCACTCTGTGGGTAGTAAGTGAAAGTACCAGGACTTTGGCCTTTCCTGAGGCTCTGCCTCACTTTCTCCTCTATTCTACTCATCTTTGCTGCTTGCTTCTTGTAAGCAGAGACATTTGCCCTTGATGTTAAGTAACTAATTACCTGTTCATGGAATCATATTCCTTGTTTTTTTCTAGAGCACTGGTATTTTCATGAAGATAGGTTAATTTTGTATGTAATGATACTTAGTTTGCCATTATAACTGATGTTCATATAAAACATTTTTGATATGAAAATCTGAAAACACATGAAATTCATCCTCTAATTTTCAAAATTCTGTTATAATTTATTGTTTTGTTGTATGTAGCTGGCCTGTTTTAAAGCAGATTCTAAAAGCTACCTACTACTATTGTATTTTATTATATTATTAGTATTTCTTACTTCAGTGTGCATCACAACAGATAAGGCAGTAGTGCTGTCAGCAAAATAGCTGTAACTCTTTAATGTTACTTAATATGTGGTCCATAATGAGATTTCCCTCTATCTCTCAAAATGTGTTTTTGTGTCCAGTTTGTTTGACTGTTTAGGATTAGCTTTCCTGTAGAACAGGAGTGGGGAGCCTTTTTTTGGCCGGGGATCATTTGGTTGTTTGTTGACATTGTGGACCATACAAAATTATCAGCTTAAAATTTAGCCTGTCCTGTGTGATAAAACATTTAATTAACTCACCCCTTCTGTGACTTTTGTCTTGGCTAGGTGGTCTGTGGGGGAATATCTGCAGCCCTGCTGTAGAACACCCCACCTCTGTACTTTCCCTTGTTTTTTTCAGAATGGTGCCAGTTGTGGTTAGTGTCTTTAGCACACCCGACTTCATGGCATGCTTCCTCAGCAGTCCTGTCATTTTTCAGCATGTGATCTGTGCTCGGTGGTGGCAGCCCCTCTGCTGGCAGCTTCTTAATGCATGTATGGTATCACAAGTCAGGTTTTGGTTCATGTCATTCAGGGGTCACAGAACAGTGATTTTCTAATCCCATCATTTCTTTGACATTGATTGGTTAGAATTTACTAAACAAATAGAAGCAGATTTTCCTTATTCTTTGAACTGTAGGAAAGAAGAATAAACTTTTTTTTTTTTTTTACTTTAGTGCTTATTTTCGGATTACTGTGTTGGTGCCATAGTTAGGCCCTGGGATTTTGATTTTGTAATTTTTGGCTTTTTTTATTTCTCTTTAGTGTCATCATGAACCTGTGGATTTTTATATATTTCATGTCTCATTTGGTTGTAGTCTTCAGTTTTGCTGGTGTTCCATTTGTGCACAATATGGCCAGCTGTGCATTTTCTTTGGCTTAAGGGTTCTTTTGACATAAGTCTTTGAGCACTTTCTTTTTTTTCTAGTATATAAGATGTCCTAAACTCTTCTTGTACTTTTTCTGACCTTTATCTAGATAAAGCATTGCCCTGAAGTCCTGCTTTCTTGAGTGGAGAATGGAGTGTAAGTGTAAGAACCATAGTAGGGGTAAGGGTGCTGGTGGTGCTTACCTGTTAAGGTGGTTCTTTCTTTCAAGGTTTTTCCATGGAAAGAACTATTGATGGGGGCGTGGGGGAGGGTGGGGTGGGGTGTGTGTGTGGTGTTTGTGTGTGGTGTTTGTGTATAGAAAAAAAAGATTCACGTACTCTGTTTATAACTCAGATTGGCCTGAAAGAATTGTCACTTACCTTCTTAGAATTTTGTTTCTTTTGTATTGAAAATCCTGTGATAGTGTCAACATACTTACTTGTAGGTTTTATTCTGTTATGTTATTATGTTATACAAAGTAATGCCATTATTACTGCTGACTCTGGGGCTTCTGAGTGAGGAACAATATTTCTTCGCAGGATTTGTCCTTAAAATAGTCCACTGAAAAAGTGAAGCTAAAAAATGTTTTTTTCAATAATCACCTGGAAAAAAATCTTTTTTTTCATGCGGTAATACCAATTTTATGTAGAGTTAGACTGGTCATTTCAATTTACTTTATATTTTCAGTGTTTGGTTTTTGTTACATTTAATTTTTCTGCTTAAACTACTTGCATGGTTCCAAAGGTGAAACTGTAATAAAGCATATTTAGAAGTGCTTTGCCGTGTGTGTGAGTTGCACTTTAGTCTGTGTACTGGCAGAAATGTTCCTGCTGGAATTGCAGCCCGGGAAAGGTAGTGTTGGTTTGTTCCCTGTCCTTTATAGAAGATGCCTGTGACCTGTACATACCTTTGTGCGTTCTTCTTTCTCACGTAACTATAATGTGTTTTTTTCTTTTTTGTTTTTTCCTGGTACTGAAGATGGAACCCAGGGTCTTCACACTGAACTACGTCTCCAGTCCCTCTCCCACCTCTTTTTTGTTTTGTTTTTTGATTCAGAGACAAGGTCTAAGTCACTGAATTGCCCCAGCTGGGCTTGAGCTGGCAGTCCTTCCTTCTCCTTCCTCCTCCGACGCTCATGCTCCTGGGGCACCCGAAGGGCCAGCTTCAGCAGGGTTTGTGGCACCTCTCCGCTGCTATCAGGACAGCATTTCATCTCATTGTGTGAATGTACTAGATTCTCTTCACTCAGGACAGACTTATTTTGTAAATTAACCCACAGTGAATAACTTTTTTTATTAGACATACTATTTTATTCACTTTTTTGCCATAGTGTATCCACTTTTTTGCTATAGTGTATCCTTTGGGTAGATTCACAAAAATAGGGCTGCTGTGTAAAAATATGCATGTATGTGTCAGATATTGTCAAATTCTGCTTGCTGGGTATTCTTCCTATTATTTTTCTTGTCAGCCTCCCAAATAAAGTATGTTGTCAGATCTTTGGATTTTTTTCAGGTGGGCTGTTGAGGGAAAAGCCCTTTTTGGTTTTATTTTGAGGTGATTTTGCTGTGGTTCATCCTTTTGTATATCAGTATTTAAGACCACATCCATTGCTTTGGGAACTTATGAGGCTTTTTTGTTTTTTTGCCTCTCTTTCTGCTGGGTTATTGGCCTTTTTCTTCAGATTTTAGTAATCTTGTATATCTTAGTGATACTATATTTCTTTTGGTAATGAAACTTGAAAATATGGTTTTTTTCTAGTGTGCTCCTTGTCTTTGTACTTTGCTTATTGTATGTGGAATTTTTTTGCAATGTGAGTTTTGTATGGTCAGATTTATTAATATTTCTTTAGTTGTTTTAGGATTTTGAATAATAACTAGAAACTTTCTTGCTGTTCCTGAGTTTTAACATAATTTGTCTGTGTTTTATTATACTGTTTGTCTTTTATGTATCTTAACCCTTAGAATTTACCTTAGTACAGTATGCTGAATGGTTCCAGTTTAATCTTGGCTGTGCATTTGGTGTCAGCATCACTTAGAAGTTGAGATAACTCCTCCAGGTCTCTTTTGGACTTTTTCCTACATTTAAACCTAGAAGTCTTATGAAATAGAGATTTTATAATTTTAAAAATGTAACATTAGTCTAGCCTTCCATATTTTTACCCCTTTTCTCCTGAGTTGCCCTAAATTTTTTGTTTATTTTCTTCAAAGGAAATAAATACTTTTTAACTGGCTCATTTGTTTCTAAGAGTGGAGGGAAGGGATATGATTTATTTATAAATCAAATTTAAACAAAAGGTTTTGTAGATATCATAAGTGAAATCTTTTCTGAAAACAAGTTTCTTAGTGACATAAAGTATACTTTGTCTTCATATATATTTCTGTGTGCTTTGTAACTAATTTTGTGTTGAAATTGAATGTAGTTGATGCAGTTTTTTCAAGGTATTTATCCTAGTTTACTCAAGTATTTTAGGTGACATGAAAGTCATAAATTGGACTGGAGGAATGGCACTGTGGTTAAAGTGCTTGCCTTGCAAGTGCAAGTCCTTAGTTCAATTCTCCAGCACCACATAAAACCGAGTAAGTGGTGCACACCTGTAATCTCAGCACTTGGGAGGCTGAGGCAGGAGGATTCCTGTGAGTACTAGGCCAGCCTGGGCTCTATAGTGAAATCAGGACCAGCCTGGGCTACAGAGTAAGAACCTGTCTCAAAACAAAGTTATAAATTGATTTGTGTATTGCCATGAAAATAGTTATAATAAATTGTTTTTCATGTCTTTGATCTGTAGATAAATGATTTAGTTAATTAGATGTGAGAAACAGCTCTCAGGAGCTCACCTGTCCAAACAAGGAATGGACATATGAAGCATGGAGTATAGAAATATGAGGCTCTAATTATCTTTTTGCAAAAAGAGGTGACCTTTTCATATGCAGGTGAAAAAGCACAGAGGAAGTACCATGCATAGAGATTTTAAATCCCTAAATAGCGAGTACCACCTCCCCATCCCCCCAACCCCCTGCCATTTTCCTGTTGGCAGGATGCACAATCTTCACGGTAAGATCTAAGGCATTGGTTCGGGGTCAAGTTAGTCACTGTAGCATGACCTTTATTTCTACTCCCCCCTTCCTCCTCTTTGTCTAGTCACCCAGTCAGGTAAAAGTGCCTGAAATTGAATGATCCACCACCTCCATCTGAAAAATGTGCCACTGCTACTGTCAGGTGTCGCTTACATTAGACAAACTACTTTTTGAAGTTAACCAAGTTATCGCCTACTCCCAGGAATACTAAATCATGAACGTTAGAAAGGTTTCCTTACTTAAAATAATATGCCAAAAGACAAAGCCTTATAAATCTAGGTAATAATAAGACGGGGCGCATTATATAGTATGAAGCCATGTGAGTTCCAGGATGCAATCTTGATCAGTGATCACAATGTATATCTCTGTGAACTGAACTTATTTTTGCTGCTAATTGGCTCCACTGTACTTTCTTATTTAATTTAAAATGAAGGTTTTTAACTTAGCCATTACTGGCTTTGAGAGGGTCAGAACAGCCTAGTTCATACTTTATTTCAATCACTAAGTAGATAGATTTTAAGTTTTACAACTATAGTCAGTTTTTCTTAGAGCTGGAATAGCATCTGGAATTTCAGACCCAGTCAGTCACCAAACTCCATCACATAGTGACCTTAATATTTAGACAAGGGCCAGTAACATTTAAATCCTTTCCGAGGCCTTCTCGGAATTGTAGTACCTAATGCAGAACCTTTACGATCAACTTATGTTTGAAGTACCTGTCCAGTCTAAGATGTCTCTTCCATTGAACTTACTTGGGGTGCTGCTCATGTTTTTCTGAGAAGTAGGAAGTCATGGTACATACATAGTTGGAAGACTTTGAAGTAGCAAAGTTAATTTTTTCATTATTCATTTGCACATACTCTTAGGTAGAGTTAAATTGGCAGTTGCCCATGTCCTGACCTACCTCTAGTTTAATGTAGTATTTGGCCACAAATTGAATCATTCACCTGGTTGTTTTTGTAGGAAGGACTGCAGGTCACTGGATGACCATCTTTAAACAAGGAAAGAAGTACTCTTTAAAGACGTCCTGTCAGCCATGCCATGTGAGATCCTTTATGCCTTCCTGTCTCATTCAATCCTTGCAGTGACAAGATTGGGTGTTGTCTTCATTTTTATACAATAGAGCTAAAAGATGGCACATGGAAGAGTACTAACAGAAAAACATTTAATAATTTGTGAAAAAAGTAGTGTTAATGTCTATATGTTAAATACTAGGTTAATCAGATATATTTATAATACTAGCTTAATCATATATGTTTAGAATTTGCTTTGTGTGTGAAGGAAATTTGTTTTTATTTTTAATGAACTTCTTAATTATTGTCATTAACTTTGCTTTTTTAAAAAATAGGAACCTGATCTGTCTGTCTGTCTGTCTATCTAGCCATCTATCTGTATCTATCTATCTATCTATCTATCTATCTATCTATCTATCTATCTTTCTTTCTTTTTTCTTTTTGGAGACAGAGACTTACTCTGTAGTCCAGGCTAGTCTTGAACTCACCATGTAGTCCAGGCTAGCCTTGTACTCATGGCAGTCCTCTTGCCCTCAGCCTCCCAAGTGCAGGTACTAATAGGTTTTATAGGTATTATAGGTATTGAACCCAGGGGCCTTGTGCCTGCTAGGCAAGCAGTAACAGTTGAGCTACACCTTCAACCCTGGGATATTTGAATAAAAATAAATGTACCTGAATACTTAGGCTTCTATTTTTTTAATTTTGTAAAATTTTTTTTTTCATATATGATAGCATATTTTATGTATGTGGGTGGGGAGGTAATCTGACTACCAAGGGGAAGTTGGACTAATACTCCATAATGAAGGCAAGAAGGACTATGTTTGGACTGCAGGAGATCCTTTAGGGCACCTTCTAGCCTTACCATGTCCTGTTATTAAAGTCAATGGGAAACTGACACAACCCAATCTAGACAAGATTACAAATGGTCCAGAGCCTTCAGGAATGAAGGTATGGGTCACCCCACCAGGGAAAGAACCAAGACCTGCTGAGGTTCTTGTACTTGCTTAGGGCCAAGGAAATACAGAATGGGTAGTAGAAGAAGATGGTTATAAATACCAGCTATGACAACGTGACCAGTTACTGAAACGAAGACTGTAATTAGAATTTCTCTCATGCTTGTACACACACACACACACACACATTGGTTTAGTATTAGAATTGGTTAAGTTACACTCTAATGTTAACCAATTGAATGTCAGGAGAATAGGTATTTTCCACAGAGGAACTCTGTTCTCTGTTATGGGGAAGAATTTACTGCGTTTCTTTTTTGTATGCAGTGCAGTTGTGCTATGTTAGGCGTAGTTACTAATGTGGCTGTTGTACTTGGGAATTAAGTATTTTTCAAGGACATGTGTCTGGTTGTCAAGTTGACAAGGGGTGGATCGTGACCGTTGGAGAGATTGTCAACTTGAGGCAATCAGGAACCACACCTACATTAGGCAATTAGGAACCAGCCTGGATTATGCAGTTAGGAGCCATCCAGGATTAAAGTGTGAGTGATATGTGGGCCAGCAAATGAGGGAAGAACACCCACCGAATGTGGGAGGCCCAACTGGGAACTGGAACTGTATAAACTGTATAAAAGGGAAGAAGAAGAAAGATTGTTACAGCTATTTCCTCTAGGAAAGATCTGGTCTTTGCAGTTGTCTACGGACATCGACTGTGCTACACACCGCAGATTTGCTCCAGTCTCTACTTGTGCCCCGTCTTCAGTCTCTGGTCTTTGCCATTGTTCTTCAAACAGCTGAGATCCACAGCAGACTCTCACTGGCTGTCTTGAAGTCCCAGGCGGGTGTTCTACCTCGTGGCTGAGCAGACATCAGACCCTCCAGCTCTTACATGTGCGGGCCACCATCTTGGACTATCTCTGTTCTCAGACTTGTAAGCCTTCCTCATAAATCCTTTTTGTTATAATTTCTGTAAATTCTGCCTTTTGTAATAAGTCCAAACTGATATAGGAGGGATATCTAAAGAATTAAACTGAGACCTATCCACTGAGTTTGTTGATCAAGGAAATGCATTAGCTGCAGTGTATCTGGGTGTTATCAGGAAATTCAGTACTGTCTTTAATGATATTTGTTTTAAGATAATGTACAAATAAAAAAAAAAACACTTGATCAATTGTACTCAAAGGCTGTTCTGTTTAATGGGTAATGGCTGAGCACCAAGCTAGAGAAATGCTATTAGGTATATTAAGATGAAAATGACACAAGAATTTTAATTTTATGGGTACTTTTGCTGGTGAATCAACACTATTAAATGGTCACCAGAAAGCTAATGTAATCTTAAATTGTGTTAAGTACAGTTACAATGTGTGTAACAGAATTAGTGTACTGCTGTTGTAAGACCACATCTGGAGTTGAGATCAGTTCTTGGAAGTAATTCAGGCTAGGAGGTTAGAACACATAATGTGTTGTGAAGAGAAGTGAGCAAAGTACTACTGAGTGGATTTAGAGTCAGGTCCTGTGAGGAACAGTTACAAGAACTGGAATTAAAACATAACTCTTTAGAGGTACTAGGATTATTACAAATCCAGGATTCTTATCCAGACCTGTTTTATGTTCCAGAGCCATATGGAAATATCTGGAAAGAGTTGTGGCTGTGCCTCTGGGTATCAGGCACTGCTGACATACAATGCACAGAGGTCAGGCATGCTCTGAACATCCCACAAGACACAGCACAGCCCCCAGTGTGGGATGTTGGCAATGCTGAAGCTGAGAAACTCTCCCTCAGTTTATACCATTTTAACTATGACCCACAGTAAAAAAAGAATTACATTTTCTTTTGTAGCCCAGAGGATTCAAAGGAATCATAAAATTAAAATTTATGAGACAGTTTTTGCTCTTTTCCTCTATCTGTATCTCCTTATTCCTAGTAGAAATTATCTATTTTATGTATTATTTCATTAATAGAAAAAATTACTATTTTAAGGCTTGGCTTGAATATAGGTCTAAATGATACAAGTGTGTGTAATTAAGCACATCGGTAAAACAGTGTTAGGTGAGTTTGCTTTTATTTAGGTCACAGTTTTCTACCTAACAGTCATTGTCAAGCAAGAGTAGTGCTTGTCTAGTTTGTGAATTCCTGATCACTGGGTTATTTCAGGTTCTTAACTTAGGGTCTATGAATAGAATTCATAAGGTCTTTGAACTTGAGTGAGAAAAGGATTACATATTTATTTCCAGTAGATATGGTTTTATTGACTACGTTGTAACAGGATTTTTCTCAAAAGTGTGTACTCATCTTCTTCAAAATAAGAGTTATATAAACTTATTCTAGATATGTCTAGATCTTATTTAATATGTTAGGAAAGAAGCAGTAACTTTCCCCATCACAGGTTTTAAATATATTTTAATGGTTGTGTTTTAATATCATTTTAAAATAGTTTATGCATTTAAAATTTTTATTTTAAGAATGGATTTTATGTTTCACCAGAGTTACAAAGGGTATCCAGCAAAGACTATTATTACCCATGGACTTGATTTTAGGGTTGTTTCTGTTATGTTTGTACGTGGGTACAAATGTATTCAAAGATTATAATAGAAGTGTAAATATCTTTAATCAAAAACATGCTAATTGCTCTTTGTCCTGTGGATTCAATGTCTTCTTTATTTGATCATTGTCATCACCTGTATTTGTGTATGGTTATTCCAAAGTGGAGAGTTTCAGAGTGTTTTGGGGAAAACCTCCGCTGTTTGAGGCCTCTGCCCCATCATGCTGGCCCAGAGCTTCAGCAGTAAACCACCGATTCACCTTGCTGTGGAAGCTGACAGGATCACGACTCATGTGAATGTTTGGCTACTGTGAGCAGACATTTGTTTGGTAGATAATGTTGGTATTTGTATTTAAGGCATTTTAAAATTGTTGGCCTGTTGATTTTCACAGCAGGCTGTCTTTTGGTAGCATGCTTTTCATTTATGACTCTGAGATGTTTAGCTACTGGATAGATTTCTTTCTTTTAGACATTATCTTGTGTCTTGTGTGTGTGTGCCCCTCACCTTCACATTTTCAGTCTGGAAACCCTTTACTTTTTACCTGTTTTTGAGACAGGGTCTTACTGTGTAGCCCAGGCTGATCTTGAACTCACTGTGGCCCATGATGGCCTTGAACTCACAGCAGTCCTCCTGCCTCAGCCTCCCGAGTGCTGGGATTTCAGGCATGCACCACCACACAGCTTTGTGTGGTTTACCTGAGAGGTGGTCCTTCTGGCTGGGGTTTGGTGAAAGTACAGTGGTTCATTCACATTGCAGTGGTGTGTGCTGCTGTACATAAGAGCTTATGTACCTACATTCGGACAACAAAATTTAAGGAAGACAATTTATTATAAAGACTAATTGATTATGTTCAGGTATGGACTGAACTTCTGTGATGTGGATTGTAGGACCAGAAGGTGTATTTACTTGCTTCATTCCTGCAGTTTCTGCCCTTCTCCAGTAACAATGCCCTATCAGAATCTGTGATGTTACTGATTCATTTTACAGATGAGAAGACTGAGGTATTTTAGGCTTACTGTATAGAACTGGAATTTAAATTCAAGAGTAAGTCAGGAGGGTAAACTTTTAACCCATGCACTATAGTTATCTGATTAGATAGTTCAATATGAAGCACATTCAGTGAATTTATATAGAAAGCATTTTTGTGGTTAGGGAGATCAGACCATCAGTCATATAGTATTATAGGGTCTGTAGGTACTCCTGATCAATTGAGTCAGTAGAGGGAGAGGGTAAGGAAGGTCCCTGGGGGAAGAAAAGGTAGTACCTTGGTGAAGCCTCTTGGTTTATGCTTTCAGGACAATTACTTGTCTTGTAAAAGTTTTAGGCATTGTAATGTATATCATTTTAAAGAGTATTAGTATGTTAGTATTAAAAAAGTGTTTATGCAAGAATACTTCCATATAAAACTGTTACCACTTTGTATGTTTGTGTATGGTAATGGAGAATGATCCTGGAACCTTCACACTGAGATGCATTCCCAGTTTTTTAGGACTTTATTTTTGAGACAGGATCTAAGTTGCTTAGCTGGGCTTTAACTCAACCCTCCTGCCTCAGCTTCCCAGAGTGCTGGAATTACTGGCAGGCTCTACCACATCCAGTTGATTACTGTTTTGAAAGAAGCAGGCAAATGGCTATTGTTCATTTAATTCATTGTTTTGTATACTAGCAGTGTGTGTGCGCACAAGGGTGTGGTGAAGGCACAGCTGTATATTTTTAAATGTTTTTTTGACATTTGCACATACCAGTAGGCACATTGTAAATTCACTTTCTGAGGTTTCAGTTACTGGTCAAGCACAATCTAAAAATATTAAATGGAAAATTCCAGAAATAAAATTTGCAAGTTTCACATTTTATAACAATATATAGTTTTCATTGTTGTATTTTGTGCTTAGCTATTATTAATCTCTTACTGTGCCTAGTTCATATGTTAAACATTATCATATTGTATATATGTATTTATGTATGTCTGAGAAAAAGAAAATATAAAGGGATTGGTCAAATGTGCAGTTTCAGCATCCTCAGGGGTCTTGGAACACGTCCTTCACATGTTCCAAGGGGGCACTACTGTATTTTGGAGCGACTAGCACTAGAAGTAAATTTATTGTGTTTGTGTAACAAAGTGATCGGTTTTGTCAACTGGAGCTTCCCCTGTAGGGAATTGGAATGATGACGATCTGTTTGAAGCATGCAGTCTTTTGTTACAGGCTGGGGCCTGGATTTCAAATACGTGCTAAGTGCCTGGAAGCAAATTAAATTGTGCGTAGCTGAGCTGTGTAGGTTTTAGAACAAATAGTTAGCTTCATCAAAAGGAGTTCGCAGTTGATCTGAGTTTCTGCTGATTTGGAAAAGTCCAGTTGATTACTAATTTCATCAATTAATAAGGCAAAATGTTTGAAAGAATATCTCCATCTTTTATTTTTTGCACCTGCATTGACTCTGTAGTAAGTTTAGTGTCAGTTTTGTTGTGGCAAAATAATTTTGTTTTATAGTTGTGATTAAATTAGCTCTAAACAATTTTCCATTTCTGGTGATAATACTTTTCAAGGAAAAGTTTATTTAAAGGCAGATATGTACCAATGAAACTTGAAAGGAGGAGTAACCCTTAAGGAGAGTAAACAAGTAATTGTCAGCGTCTTTCTCTTCTCTTTGAATTAAATTATTGAGCATTATACATTGACTGTACTCATGGATTGATTACAGACAGTTGTCATTCACCTGTTCCAATTAGAGAATTCTCTCAAAAAGATCCGGCTAGCAAGCAGGTACTTCACTTAATATTAGAAAACCTGCTGCTATGCTTTTTTGTTTAGTAATCTTTGTCCTTGTGTAATCAACACTAATGTGGGAGGGAGGAATTTTTTTCTTGAAGGTAGCATTTAAAAAATAATAACTGGTTTGTCTGCAGCATTATTAATTAGTCTTGCCCTTTAGATGCTTATTACAAATTTAAAATTTTGTCTTCTAGGGTTTTTGCCCGTTGAGAATGGACAACCATAGCTGGAAGGACTGGTTCTTTTTGTTGGTGCTTTCACTCAAATGTTTTTATAGCTGTCTGCAGAGCACTTGGTATGGGGAAAGACCCATAATAAAGTGAGAGGTTTCCCTGCCTCCTTACAGCTGTGTTCTGCTAGTGGGAGAGCCCGTGGTGGACAAAAGCAGTGAAGCTGAGCATGAACTGTGTGCCAGGTGGCATGCTAGTTGTTAGATATATTTTTTTAAATCCTCAAAGCAATCTTGTTTTCATTTTATAATTGAGGATATCTGACTCACCTAGTTGTTAATTAAGTTGTTAACTTTGTCAAGGATGCAGTTATGTTAACTTGTATCCTGTTTGTGTTGCTTGCAAACACCCAGGTGGATGGGGCATTTTGGCCAGCAGTGGTGATGGTAGAAGCTAATCTGGCCCTATTCCACTGGAGCTTGAGTCCCTGTTTGAGTGCCAGCTCTGTCTAGGTCAGCAACTGCTATAGTCACTGATCTCTGGGCCTGTTGTCTTTTATCTCTTGTGAGCTTGAAGAAAAATCATTGCATCACCCCTTATACAGGACATTATCTGTAGAAAGAGAGGCAGCGAACTCAGGTTGTGGCTGTGGCTGTGGCTAGGGTACTTGAGTTCTTTTGGGTCTTCCTTTCTTCCTCCCTTTTGAGACAAGGTCTTTCTCTGAAGCCAGGCTGGTCCTGAACTCAATATGGAGCCCAGGCTGGCCTTGAACTCTCTGTAATCCTCTTGCCTCAGTCTCCCAAGTGTTGGAATTATAGGCATGCACTACCATACCTGGCTGATGTGGTGCTGTGGAATCAAACTCCGGTACTTAGCACTTGACATAGCACTTGCTAGGCAAGTGTGCTTTAACCACTGAGCCATTCCTCAAGCCCCTGGACTTTCTTTTTCTTTTGTCCTTGTTTAATGGTGATGATGATAATATTCAATTCATATTTTGGAGATTTAAATGCAAAACTTTTAGTACCTGGCATGAATTAGTGTTGAGTCTTACTGTGTGTAGATTAAAGTAATTAGTTTATTTACTATACATCCAATTTTCAAGTTCAGGAACTTGATTTTATTAGTCTTCTCAGGTTTGTAGGAATTCTGTGGACTAGGCACACCAGCCAAACTTGTGATTGGCTGCATAACTGAACAGAGTATTATTTATTAAGGAAATATTATGATTATATATACATTTTAGTCATTCATGTAAATAAATAGTTATTAACACTGAAGTATTGTGAATGAAATCAAGATATTTTTTCACAGGATGCTACCTAGAGAACTGCTTCACAAAAATATAAAAGTACTTTCCTGTGGTCAGGAATGCTGCCATTAGGCAAAGACACCTGTATCTTACACACCGATCCCCCACTGCCACTTCTTTTTCCTTCTCTTTTTTCTCTTATCTCTTAGCATATTAGGTAAGGTAAGTAACTGAACCACACGGGTAAGGGAGGCATATTTGCAATTCCCTTTCCACTATAACGGGCTGTGTGGTCTATAGTATATATTAAGCAGTCATTGTGAGGATAATTAAGTAGATTACTTCCACCATGTCCTATTTACTGTTATCCAGGCATTTTGTCTTCTTCTAATAATACGGGGCATTTCTGTCCATGTCCACCCTTGCTAAGCACATACTTGTCTGCTTTTTGGAGGGTTCTTTGATACCTAGTAGTTGAGACTATTTGTTGACTGTTTTCAGAGAACTGACACTTCCTTGTTTTTTGGGTTTGGAAGGCGCACATTTCCCCCTTGCTTTTAATAATGAATCATTTTCATAAATGCTACAAAGTCAGGATGAGCTTCAGTGCAGACATGTCATGTCTTTGGAACCTAGTGAATATCCATTCTACTTCCAAGTTACCTTCTTGAGCTGGTCCTAAGATTGAATTCAGTGACAGAGGATCTGGTTTTGAAACTACTTAACTGTGTTTGAAAAGATGATAGGTAAGTCATGTATGGCATGGTTCAACTCTTGCTTAGAACTCAGCAAATGTTAGCTATTGTGACATTCACTGCTCTACAGCCATAGTTTCATATGAGAGGCAAGTCAGGCAGAAATTGTAAATAACTTGTATGGAGTTGTATAGTTAAATTTGAAGACTAAAAACCTGTCTTAGTTTCTGTCTGAGATATTTATGTAAGAAACATTTTTGAAAAGTGACAAACAACCTTTTCCATCTTTCACTGTCAAAAGTGAACCTTTTCAGAGTGTTCTGGCTCCAGAAATGTGTGGTTTTGTTTTCTTCCAGGATCTGGAGTTCCATGGAGTCATGAGGTTTTATTTTCAAGATAAAGCTGCAGGAAACTTTGCAACAAAATGTATCCGGGTCTCCAGCACAGCAACCACTCAGGATGTGATTGAAACATTGGCAGAGAAATTCCGCCCTGACATGCGTATGCTGTCCTCTCCCAAGTACTCTCTCTATGAGGTGCACGTCAGTGGAGGTCAGTGTGAGCCGGCGGGGTTGCCGGAGGTGCGTTCTGACTGGGGCAGAAGGCCTGGCAGGGACATTCTGGACATGCCACCTGTATGGCTCATCTTTCTCTGGCTTTTGGTGTGTAGGCTGGGGAGTGGTTGTCAAAACTTTTGTATGTGTAAGTTCCCAGCACTGATACTTATTTGAAGCTAGTGTGAATATGTAAATTTTATATATTATTTCTTCAAAATAAGAATGCCATCTCTTATTTAGAATGATGCATGTCTGGTTGTCACATATATCAGTGATACAGTGTGCTACCTGCTTGTGGAGAAGTACTCAGATATGTCCAACCTGTGTCTTGCTGGGTTTTGGCCTTCTTTTTTTTTTTTTTTTGTTATAGTGAAAAAAGTAAGCAATATATGTACATTAACTATATTGTATATTTCATTTTATGCATGGCCTAAGACAGTTTCTCTCCACTCAGAAAATCAAAAGCAAAGGCCAACAGGCTGCAGGTTGGACATGCTTGAATAGATTATAATATTGTAATTAGTTGTAACCGAGTTAAATATTCTTTGAGTATATGCCAATGACTGCTGTCACATGTTTTTTTGCATTCTTAAGCAGTCCATTTTGGGAATAAATAGGACAATCTTACCTTCTTATATATTTAGTAATTTCTCCTTGTTTTAACATGGGAAGTTTTTAAAAGCATCGTATATAGCTGTATTGAATGACAACTCAAATTGAAATGATTACAAAAGTAGAAACTTACAAAACTGTTATAGGTGCTTTGGAAAAATTGAGTAACCTATATAAAAATATAAATTACAATTAGTGCACCAAATAAAGGATTATGAATGGCACAGCCTCTGTTTAAATACCTGTTAAATTTCATCCACAGGTCTCTTTTGAGTGTAATTGATTTGTCTTGGCTTCAGATATACAGTTTTATTTGTGCATTTGAAATTTAGACTAAAGTATTTATGGTATGTTGGGTTTTTTTCTCAGTGGTAATGCAGGTCTTGTTTTTTATCATTATTATTTCTTTTCTAATGATAAAAGTATTCAAACAAATTTGTCAATAGAAGACTTTCTCAATTTTGAGTGATTTTTGTTTTCCCTAAGATTTTCCTGTACCTTAAAATCATTGTAGGTAGGTTATAAATAATACAAAAAAATCTCTCACTTCTTGCTACTTTTTCTGTCTCTGCACTTTGGCTAGTTGAATATTATCAAATGCAGTCTTTGGAATAATAAATAAGTTGTAAGATTGGAATTTGAGATCTAAAAAATTAAAGGTCTATTTATTTTATTTTGTTTTATTTTTTTAGATAGTGTCTTGCTCTATAGTCTAGGCTGGGAGAAATTTTTTTAAAGGACTTTTTTTTGTTTTTTTCCTTTAAGCTTCCTTTTCTTTTCTTCCTTATTTTTTTTTATTTTTTATTTTTTTGAAACAAGGTCTCATTCTGTAGCCCAGGCTATTCCAGAACTCACTAAGCAGCCCATGCTGGCCTTGAACTCACTCATGGCAATCCTCCTGTTCAGCCTCCTGAGTGCTGGGAATACAGGCATGCGCCACCACACCCAGTGTATGTGGTGCTGGGGAATCGAACTTGGGTACTTAGCGCTTGACTTAGCACTTTCTAGGCAAGAGCTTTAATTACTGAGCTATTCCTCCAACCCTTCCTTTAAACTTTCTTTACTAGATACGTTTTTAATTAAGCAGTAAAATAGATTATCTGTAAAAGATAAACAAAATGAAGCTGTAAAAGAAAAATACGGTGATGTCCACTCTGGGCCCCTGCTCACTTCTGCTCTGGAGCAGGACTGTCTGCACCTCTGCTCCAGAGTGAGCTTCTCAGAACTTCTTCACCCGTCAATGTCTTGGTGACTGTTAAATGGCACTGCTAAGCCAATGGATGTTTTTAAAGTCTATTTTCTTGGGCTGAGGATGTAGCTCAGTGGTAGAGTGCTTGTCTGGCATGCTCAAGGCTCTGGATTCAATCCCAGTACCAAAGCAGGAAAACCCCCTCACAAGTCTGCTTTCTTAAATAGTTAGATTCAGACAACTGGTGAGTCTTTAATACCTAAAAATTGGTGTTGATAAAAGAAAACTGGATGTCATTTCATTTTGATCAGAACCACTCCAGATGGGGGTGGTGTATCCTGGCTATGTGTACTCCTCAGATCTGGGAACACTAACTTGTCCCATTAGTTCCCATCTTCTACCTTCCCACCCCTCCCTATCCCTTCCCCCCACTCCAGCTATCACTTCATATGGTTCCAAAGAATGTCTGTGTTCTGGGTTTTCCAAGTCCGAGAAACCATACAGTGTTTAACATATTAATCTTCCGCACCTAAGTCATTTCACTCAAGTCACCCCTCTACCCCAGCTTCCTATTCCTCTAATGGGTTCGCAGTAGTCAAATCTTGATATCTCCTCTCTGAATCCAAGCAATCCCTTCATTGGGGTATTCACCAGAAGGTTTTTTTCTATATTTTCCTACATCTTTGTTATTATTGTTAAACCTGGCCTTACCCACCAGTTCACACTAGAAAATAATTATAAGCATGTAGTTCAAAAGACTAGTCAATTTGGGAAAGAAGAGAAAATAAATAAATAAAATTCAATTGCCTTTTCTGAATACTGGAAGGTGCATATTTGTACATTCACAAGGTTATCTTGACATCAATCAGTTTCCTTAGGATAAACTTTCATTAGTGACCTAATAGGTGAATTCTTACAACAAAACAAAGTTAAAACTATATCACATTGCTACATTAAATGAACTTAAATGTATACTATATAAATATACTTAAAGCGACACACATGTAGGCAAATCTAGTTATTTCAGAATTTCCTAACTTTCATATCTTATTTACTCACATTTCACTGATTACTAGCCTACTTTTTTCTCAGCTCATTCTCCTCTAGCTGTTGTCACTTTTTCCCTGGAGTCATTGGTGTCGCTGGTCTCCCTTTCACTGTCCAAGTTTCCTTTAAGTATTTTCTGCAATACTGGCTCAGTGGCTGCAAATTCCTTTAAGTTGTCTCTGTCATGGAAAGTTTTAAGTTCTCCCTTAAAATTAAAAGATAATTTTGCTGGATATATCAGTCTTGGTTGGCATTTATGTTCTTTTAGTGCTTGGATGACATTGCTCCATGATCTCCTTGCTTTTAGAGTTTGGATTGAAAAATCTGCTGTTATTCTGATGGGCTTATCTTTGTAGGTCACCTTCTGTTTTTCTCTTACCGCTTTTAGTATTTTCTCTTTGTGTTGGGTTTCTAGAATTTTAATTATGATGTGTCGTGATGAGGATCTCTTCTGATCAAAGCTGTTTGGTGTTCTATATGCCTTCAATAGTTCCATGTTCATTTCATTTCTTAGATTTGGGAAATTTTCTTCCATTTTTTCATTAAACATGTCCTTTAAGCCTTTTGTTTTGTCCTCAGTCTTCTCCTCGATTCCCATAAATCTGAGGTTATTTCTCCTTGAATCATCTATCAGCCGTTATAATGACTCACTTCCTTTATTTACTTTGTATTCTTCATGGCCTGTATGTTGCAGCTTAGTCACTTTATTTTCTAGGTCTGACATACTATTCTGAAGTTGTTTAAAGTGGTTGCTTTTTATTACCTGCGTGTTTTTCATTTCCTGAATATCTGCATTCAATTTTTCTATATCTCTGTTGTGTACTTCTCTAATTTCTTCTTTTGTCTTCATTATCTTGTGGTATATTTCTTCTTTGGTCTCCTCTAGTTGCATTTGAAGGCTTCCTTTTTGCTTATCTATGTATTGGTGTAGTTCTTCTGCTGTCTGTGTAATTTCCTGCTTTGATTCCTGCTTTAATTCACTGAATTTCTAGGCCCAGAAGTTCCCATCATTTTTGCCATATTCATCTTTATTTACCCTGACTTCATGTCCTGTGGTTTCAGATCTTTTTGTAGATTTGTAACTGTGCTTTTCCATTTCTTCTTTGGTCTCCTCTAATTTCTTTTCAAGGCTTGCTTTTTGCTTAGCTAAGTGTTCTTGTAGCTCTTGCGCTGTCTGTTTTATTTCCTGCTTTGCTTCCTGGTTTAATTCCTGCTTTAATTCTTGCTTTAATTCACTGACTATCTGGGCCCATAGGTCACCATCCTTCTTGCCCATCTCTTCCTTGGGTTCTTTGGGTTCTGCGATTTCAGCACCCCTTGTACCCTCCCCTGGGGAGTCAGACCTTTTTGTATAAGATTTGTTACCACATTTCTCCATGGTTCTGCTACCTCTGTCTCTGTTGGGCAGGAAAGAAAATGGCTCCTGCTGATGTCACTGCCTGTGATGACAGTTGAGCCCTGTTTCTGATCTGGGATCCCAGGGCCTTTTCTAGGGGGAGCGCACCCTGTGTTTTTTTTTTTTTTTTTTTTTACTACATACACCTGTGGTTTGATGCTTCTGAGGCTGGGGCTGCCCACTGCCAATAATTCCCACTTATCTGCATCCGCGCTTACCTCGGGCTGAGGTTCTGGCCTCTGGACTTTGTTTGTGATCTGTGGGTGCCGGCAGCTCGGGGCCGCGCTGAATGGGCTGCTTCTGACCTACCCACAGCCTCCTCTCCCGTTGTTGTGTGCTCCGTCCTCTCCCAGTTCCATTCAGTCAGATGTTCAGGTCCCCTCGAGCTTTCCTCCAGGAGCCATTTGCAGCTGGCTGCGGCAGCTTTCTGGACTGCGGGGATTTTTTTTTTTCCTCTGGTTCTGATGATCCTTTGGAGTTTCTGGCCTCCTGCTGGTCGCCTTTCAGTTTTGGGGGATGCTCCTCTCTTTTCTAACTACACAAAACATGCTTTTTCTAACTATCTTCTTGAGTTTTTAAGTGAGTTGATGAGGAGACATTGTGCAGTGCTGTTACTCAGCCGCCATCTTGAATGGAAGACTCATCTAGTATAAATTATGCAATAAGAACAACTTGACAATTTTGGAATATTGTAGAAATCTACATTTTTTTGATTTCATCTCTAAGGTTTTTTTGCTGACTTTAATTTTCATATTTCTAGTTGGCAAATTGTAATTCAGAGTTTGTTACTCTTATATTCTGATAATTAGCATTGCTATCAATATATTTAACAAGAGCTTCTAGATGTTTCTTTTGAATTCTTTTTATTATAGTGAACATTTAGCTGTCCTTTCTTTCTTTTATCAGGTTCATTGTAACATGTCCTGATATCATTACCTTTGTCATCTTTGTCAACACTAGTGGTATTGCCAGTGGACAGTGTGGGCCTGTTTCTCACATCACCAAATAATTTTATTCTGTGATGATGGTTACTTTTTCACTCTAGCCTTAGAGTTCTGGGTCTGCACTATTGATATTCAGGTTATATTGGCCTCTATGCAACTGTTTTTGAAATAGGCATTCCTCAAAAGTCCTTTCTGCCAAATACATCCTGAAAGGCAGACTGTGAGAACAAAAGATTTGGGGGCAGGTCTCTTGAAACTTGTTTAAATTTGTAATGTGATTTAAACAAAAGTGAAAAGTTAAAGCACAGTGAATGGATTTCTCCAATGAATGAGGAGGGAGCTTGGGGATTATAGTCTCAGAGACTGAGTTGGGTCTGGTACCCTTGGTCCCCACCACCATACGACAGGGGTCTCAGCTGGTGGAAGCAGGTCTACCCTTCAGCGCCTTCTGTACAACTTTGGACGCCTCTGGTGGGTGGTCAGCTGTGTGGATTCAGGAGTCCTACAGTAGGTTGCCTTGTCCTGATCAGTGTGTCAGGGAGACTTATTAGGTTCCTAAAAAAAAAAAAAAAGTGTCCACTGAACACAGCACTTTATCATAACAAACAGAAAGCACTGGTTCTTTATGGTGGAGGGAATACAAAGGTTGAGGTTGCCAAGTTTTGGAGGAAAGCATCAGATGAATCAAAAGGCTAATTCAGTAATAGCATTCACTTCTAAGATTGGTGAGAAGCTGCTGCCAGTTATTGGCAAGGTATAGCATTAATGTGGTAAGGAAATTCGGACACAAACTGGTGGAACTGTAATGTTATTTCCTAGTTTTCTAGTTGTACATAGAGATAGGATTACAGCAGAGCCATGCGTACTTTTTTTCCTGGTTTGTGTGTATTTTTCTTATTCCCTTGTGAGATCTAAATAAGGGAATGCTCCTAGTTAGTGTCTGGTATGGACACATGTTCCATGTGAGGAAGAATGAGGGAGCACAGAGTACTCAGTGAACTAATACTGCATTTTCTGAGCAGTTCATTTCGATCTGGCCATACAGACATGAAGGATTGTAGTGCACTGTCTACAAAATTGAATGTATATCACAAGGCCAATTATTGTGCTAATGCCATGAAATAACCATGATTTCCTTTTTTCTCCATTTCATGTTTTGAAGAAGAAAGAAGATTAGACATTGATGAGAAACCTCTAGTTGTGCAGTTGAATTGGAACAAAGATGATCGGGAGGGTAGATTTGTCCTTAAGAATGAGAATGATGCCATTCCTGCTAAGGTGAGTGCCTCACCTCTCTCTACCTAGTCCAGGGTTGGGTTCCTTGGAAACAAATAGGTGTTGATGTTTTGGTATAGGAGTTCCTCCTGTTGTCTCTCTTCCTAAACTTATCTGCTCTTACCTCTACCTCTATTACTCTCCTAGAAAATAATAAAACAGCACCCTGTTTCTTCCCTCTTTATGCCTTAGTTTACCTGGTAACCTACATGTCACTTCTCTCACTTTTTGAAACAAGTTATTGGAGCTTTTATGACTAAGGTAATGATCAGGTCATCATCTTCAGTTCTTTATCCAAGATATAAAATTAAAATTGTTCTGATAAGGAAAAGGAAACTTCCATAGCCTGTTTATGCATGAATTTTTAGAAGTAACTTCACAAGGTACATTTAAAGTGCACCTTTCCATATGGTATGCACAGAGTTAGGAGTCAGTCACCTTTCTTGAGTATCTTTGGATGATGTAATGATTCTGAAACTTTCTCAGGTGGTCACATAGCTGGAATTCCTGTACTACTGTTCTTTTTTGTGCAAAATCCTATGATGTATTTAGATAACTTGACAATACCTATATAATTCTTTGCTAAGATATGTGGCATCTTATGCAAGAATTCATTATAAACAAGTGACAAATGTAAGGGTTAAGAGTATTTTGAGAAAATCTTTTATTTAGTATGTTTCCTCCAATCAGTCGAGAAAACTCATTATTCATTTATAGCAGAAGAATGTTTTTCTTTTCTGTAATACAGTGCTGCATGCTGAATTCTGTATCTGTACAAATATATGCTTGACAATCCTAAGTACTGTCCTCTAGTGACTTGTTGCATGTAAAGGAAAAGTGGATTTCTACCACTTTGCTGTCCATATTTGCTTTCATTTTATACCGTGATTTCAGTTAGTACCGTTCTGTGTCCTCTGCTATGGAGCACAGCCTGTCACTGTCTGTATAGCTCTTCTTAGGACCAGTACAGTGGTCTAAGTATCTGTGAATGGAAATAAGAATATAAATATTTACTTTTTCCTCATTATATGAAGTAGAAGGAAATTTTTCCCAAGTGTAACAACTGTTAATTTTATTACTTTTCTTAATTTTTTGCCTGTTATCTTTCAGCATGAAAATAATGTACCTGTGTGTCATCTGCTAGCAGACCACATTTATAGGCTGAACTGTAAATTAAGAATAAGGAAGCAAATGGAAAGATCTGTGAAAGAAAACATTTTTGTAGAGACACAATATGTAGAACTTTGGCTTATAAAGGCTACTGATAGCCATTCTCAACATTTCTTTTGAAGTTAAAGAAACCTACCTGTTAAGCAGAGCATGATATAGACTGTTTATTTTTATATTTTAGTAGGTTTCTTTTATTCAGGTTACTTTATGGTACCTTACTTGGAAATTGATTTATTAAAAATCAGATTTTGTGATTCCCATCCAGTTTTCTTACTGGCTTTGGGTTTGTGTGCTTGCTTGCTTGTTAGTTTTAAATTGAAGCAACAATTATATATGAAGAAATGGACATATTGGCTGGTTTTTACAAATATCATGTCATTATTAGCCTAATCAAGATAAGAACACCCTGCTACCCCAAGCCTCTCCTTTTGAGTAGCTGTGTTTTTGACATGTGAGCATGTGAGGTGCGGCAGCACGGTAGCGAAGAGTTTGCTGCAGTTCTTGGGTTGTGACCAATGCGGTAATAGTGTCACTTTTATCAGAAGGCTCAAAGTAATGGACCTGAAAAGCAGGAAAAAGAAGGTGTTATCCAGAATTTCAAAAGAACACTCTCTAAGAAAGAAAAGAAGGAAAAGAAGAAGAGAGAAAAAGAGGCCTTGAGACAGGCATCTGAGAAAGAGGACAGACCTTCCCAAGGGGATGACAGGTAAGTTAGTTTTTTAAGTATTACTATATTGTTCTTTGTTCTAGGCCAGATGTTTTTAGTAAAGCACGCTTGTTAACTGACCAAGTGAGTTATGAAAAGGGATGGATCTTGGTCACGCATATTCAGCAAGCATGTGTCCTTCTAGTCAAAGAAAGCTAGAGAGTCTTACCTTAGTGAGGTCATTAAGACCATGTCCATCTGTCGGTCATGACAAGGCTGTGCTTTGCTCTCCTGTTCATCCTAAACGAACTCTGGTTACCAGCATGGTTCTTCCTGAGAAGACCATTGGGACCAGGGGTCTCTTCTTTGTCAGCTGGTCTTTTCCTTTCACTTTTGTGATTTTGGTCCTGAAGCAGCAGTGGTTTCTTACACACTTCACATATACTTAGCACCTGTTCAGAATTCAGCCAGGCCAGGAAGCAAATGCAGGTCTTCCATTTCAGGGTTCAAAGGCACCATCTAGTTCTTACTTCTTATCCTGTTACCTCAGTGCCGACGGCAGAAGAGAAATCAGACAGTAAGTGGCCTAGCCCCTTTCAGTGGGCTTTCCAGCTCCTGGTTCACCCAACCACAGTTTTGAGTGTTTTAATTCATTTGGCTATAACATGATTGTTGTTAGGTAGCTTGCTGTCAATTTGGTATTAACTGCATTCTAATGCTCTTTCTCTGTTGCTGAAATAATTAATGCATATTTTCTGTAGAAAGTCTGAGTATATAAATTAGCCAAAAAGTATAGAGAATTCAACTGTCACCATAATATAGTCTTTTTTCTGTGCAAATAATATTCTTCCTGTGCTTCTAAAAAGGGTTTATAAGCAAACACATTCTTTTCTGTTGGAACTTTTCACATGGTATTTTTCCACTAGGATATAGCTCCACAAAAATAGTTATCAGTGATTGTCTGACATTCTACCTTATAATTCTTCCATAACTTATGTACCTGATTTGTTTTAGTTCATATTGAGAGGAACTGTAGTCTTCATCTCAAAGTAAGTAGCTCATGGTAAATAGTATACAACAGACCTGTTAGGGTGTAGATGTAGCCAAATAACATACGCCTTTTTGATATGTATATGACTTTTGTATTTCTAGTAGGAAAAAGGCTTAAAAATATTATCAGTGTTTTTTCTTTCCCTTGCAGTGAGAATTCCCGCCTGGCTGCTGAGGTTTACAAAGACATGCCTGAGACCAGTTTTACTCGAACAATTTCCAATCCTGAGGTGGTTATGAAACGGCGGAGGCAACAGAAACTGGAAAAGAGGATGCAAGAATTCCGGAGCTCAGATGGGCGGCCTGATTCAGGTAAACGGAATGGTCTGTTTGTATACCTCTTATAAAGACCAGTTAATTACTCT
Source organism: Ctenodactylus gundi (assembly GCA_004027205.1). NCBI lineage: Eukaryota > Metazoa > Chordata > Mammalia > Rodentia > Ctenodactylidae > Ctenodactylus > Ctenodactylus gundi. Next base: position 64,537 of record PVKB01002793.1, read on the forward strand.
TTTCATGTGTATTTGAGGTCTTTCCTAACTAAAGCAGTGGATGAAGTTGCTTCATCGTTATACTATACATTTTTTGTGTAGGAGATTTTGTTCACATAGAGAGATGCTTAGTTGCATATTTTTCCTTGATACTCCTTTTTTTTTTCTTAGATACTGGAAAATTGCAAAGATGTACAAAAGAAGAGAGAAAGATATAATAAAGCTCCCTGTATTCGTTAACCACAGAGTTTTGATAATTAATAATCCATGTTTCTTCTCTGCTTCTAAAATATGCTGCCCACATTCCTAAAATACTTTGAAGTCAACTATAAACTTCTAATATTTCATCTATAAGTATTTTGATATATTTTCTGGAGGATGAGGATTCTTATAATTAATACAAAAATGTAACACCAGTACTATTATCACATATAAAAAATGATGGTAATTCCTTACTGTCATCAGTTATATTGTTTAATTTTTTCTCATTGCCCCTGAAAATTCCTTTATTTGAATCAGGAACCAAATGAGATTTATACATTAAAATAAATTAATATGTCTTTTAAGTTTTATTCTAAAATTTTCTTTTATTTTACTTTGTTTTGTTGGTTGATTTGTTTTAAAAGCCTAGGTGATTTGTCTTGTTGATTTTGTTAACTGTATCTTTTGGTGTTATTTATCATTTTTTCCTCTGTTTTCTAGATTTCTTTGATTAGGTATATTGGGTTATCAGAAAAGTCATGCCGTATTTTTTATGTTTTTCAAGGGTCATTTATTTATATAAAGAAAAAAGAACAAACAATGATGTATCGCCCTTACTGTTTAATAACTTTTGCCATTCTTCACTGAACTTCATGATTCTTCATTTATGGAAGGACCTCTCTTTATTTGTAAAAAATTGAACATGGTGCTAATTTATAGCCTCATCTGAATTGAACATTATATCAAGCAAGGAGTTTTGAAAAGAGTGAAATAAGTGGAAGTCTGATGATGCAAGGTCAGGCAAGTGTGCTGGCTATGGCAACACATTTCATCCAAGCCCCAGTAATTTTTGGTGGGTGATCACTCTTGTGTGTGATCTTGTGTTGTAATAATGGAACATAGGTCCTTGATTAACGAGCTCTAAATGTTTCTAGATAGATTCATTCATGCTGTCCAGCTACAGACAGTATACATTTGAATTGATTGATTGGTTCCTTGGTAGGAACATGAAAAACACAATCCCTCTAAATCCCACCACACTGAGAGCGTAACTTTTCCTCTGATGAATGTCTGCTTTTGATGTCATTTGAGGCGAATTATCACATCTGGACCAAGACTGTGCACCAGAAGCTGTCAAATTAACTTCTTTGACTTCATGAGGAACCCAAATATTGACCTTGCTTATGTATGCCAGCTTCTTCAGGTCATTGTAAACACTCAATTGATGGTTATTCAGTGTTTCTGCAATCTTTTTTGACATGTAACATGGGTTTGACTTAGTCATTGCCTTTATTTTGTCATCATCAAATCAGGCCACCCTGACTGAGGAGTGTCCTTGAAATCAAAATGACCAGCACAGAATTCCATGAACCATCATTGGCACTGATATTCTTATAGAACACTTTCACTGTAAACTGTGTGCAACTTTTCAGAAACTTAACACACATTCTTCTCCGTATGAAAGTAAAACAATAAAATGTGGCAAAAATGCACAGTCTGGTCTTCTATCTTCAAATTGTTGTAAAGTCTCCAAAACTGAGCCAAATTGTTCATTAGTTTTGTGGAAGGAAATTAGAATTGTTAGCTTTCAAATGACATAGCAGTAACATAGATGCAAATGACTCTAGTACTTCTAAAAATGAACTAGTGCCACCTGTTGCATAAATGCTTCATGACTTTTCTGAGAACCTAGTAGGTATACATATAAATATAAAATTAGAAATGGAACAAGAATATTTAATACTAGTACCCATCAGAGTTAATCGATGATTTTTAAAGGTTTTGTGAACGGGTTTAAAACTTTGCCTGTTCTCTGTGAGGCATCTGCTCACCTGCAAACACTCTGCCTGAACTTTGAGATAGCTGCTTCCCTCTTTTCCATTACACTGTTTTGATTTTAGAAAGTCTAGGTGACTTTCACAGTAACATTCCTGAATCTAACAAAATTGATATCATCAATTGATTTCCTCTGTATATATAATAATAGTATTGAGGAAAAATAACACTGCTGAAAGTATGATACTTAAAACATTGGCTAATTTTTGTGGAACCATTGGGGTTATATCCTATATGAATATGCTGCTGAATTGCTGTGTCTTGAAAAGTCATACAGTTTCTGTTCCTACATTGTTTTGCACTTTAACTTTTTTTTTTTCCTGTAGAGGTTTCCTTAAAATTTAAATTTTCTTGGTAGTTTCAAAGTCAGATCTACAAAATGAGGCACATGGTAAACGTCTGGCCTGTGTCCCATGAATGGCAGGTACTATGTACCTCTCTGCCACCTTGCTTTTCCATCTCAGCTGATCCTGGGCTTTCCTGCATTCCTTCAGGATCTGGAGGGTACAGAATGGAGTCATTTGACTTCCCTATTAGAGTTATGTGTTGGTTTTGTGTATTTTTAGTTATTTGACATAAAACTTTTACTTTAACCTACCGTTGTATTCAGCAAAGAAACTACTTGTTAAAAAGCTGTGAACTATAAAGTTGTTTTGCTTGGTAAAAAGTAGTATCATGACTGTTTGAATTTGAAAAAAATCACATTAACCCAGCCTTCCCCCAAAAAGTTTAATGCCATCAACCTTGTTTTTTTAATGTAATGTTGCATTCTTGTACTTTAGAATTAGGTATTTATGTTTTGCACACCTGGTAGTTTATTTGGTATTTGTAGGATTTTGGAGGCGAGGATTGACATTGTTTCTCTTGTCTTGTTTATAAAGTTTCAGTTGTTCTCTTGAATCTAAACCTAAACCAGAAGGTCTTCCTGCCTGTCTGGGTTGTGTTGACAGCTGTTGTGTAATGATTGTATTGCAGCAATGTAGACAGGTGTGAGGGGAGGTTGTGTTTATGCGTGTGCTCACCTGAGGGACAGTGTTGTAATGGGTTACCTTAGGAGTCTATGTGAGTAGATGGCTTCGGGCTCCTTCCTCTAAAGTGCCTGTTCACAGGATCCTTTCTGGTAACAGACTGCGGGGCGTTTAGGGCTCTAGAGTCCATTTCAATGCCAGTTCCAGGCAACTCCAAGCTGCCTCGGCTGTAGCTCCCTTGCTTGCCCAGCAATGTGTATTGCCTTTGAGTCTCTGCCCTGAAACAGATTTTTAATTAGATATTTCAGAGGAAGTGTGGTGGTGCTTTAAAAAAATGTAGGTACTCTAATAAGGTACTTTTGAGACATAAAAGCTTATTTGTTCAAATGTATTCCATCTCACTTTATCAAGGATTTAAAATGATTTAAAAACACCTGTACTATAAGAAAAGAAAATGGGGAGAAGCAGAAAAAATGTAAAAAAGATGAAAAGTAATAAAAAAATACCTGCAGATACTAACCCAGTACTAGACCTAACAATACTTGGGTGTTATAGTTCAGCTGTTCCTGAAATGGGTTTCTGGGGAGGAAGATGTGGCCCTTGGAGGAGTAAAGTCTGAGCTATTAAGGAGTACATATAGCCAGGTAACATCTGCCATTTTGATATTTGTATGATTTTGTATTTCTCGTAGGAAAAAAGTTTTAAAAATTAGGTGTTTTTTTCCCTTACAGTAAGAATTCATGATCAGCCATTGAAGTTGGCAAAAACATGCCTGTAACTGATCTCCACATATGTGTATGCAGTAATAGAGATTGAGCCTAGGGCCTTACTCATGCTGTGCAAGTGTTCTACTAAATGAACAGCATTTAAATCCCTGCCCTTCTATTAAATTTTTGTTTTGAGATAGAATCTAAGTTCCTCAGGCTGGTCTCAAGCTGTATCAGTCTTCCAAATGTCTGGGGTTACAAAAATAAGTCATAGTATGAATTTGGATGCACCATTCACGTACATTTTTTAAGGCAGGTAGTTAAGCTTTTTGCACCTCCTGTAGCCTGTGCCTGCAGATGTTCATGTTTATCCCACTTGCCATTGCCATTGGGTTCTTTGATGGCATATATCACACACTTTAATAATACTGCTAAAAAGTTAAGCTTTCAGTCCAGCTCAGGTCTAGTGAGTTTCCTATGGAAGAGGAGTAGAAGCTGGGCTTTACAAGCATTGTCATCAGAAGCAGCCTGTCCATGGGAACATTGCACTGCTCATCCAAGGCCTCTGTGGTCTCTGCCTGAGTCAAGGGCAGAGGCTCCAATGAGGAATAAAGGATACTGACGGAACCAAATGTCAGGGCTGCAGCTGACTGGATTTAACGCAGGGTGACTGGTAGACGTGGATGAACTGTGGAATGATGGGAATGAAAAGGGGCTTCTGTTTCGTTGTGCGAAGGAGTTGCTGGGGTGCTACAGGCTTGTGGCTTGAGTGCCAGGCCTGCACCTCTGTTCATCAGCATCAGTGGACATTGGACTTTGGGAGAGATCCATTTGGTTAGAAGGCAGCATCACTGGGTGAGGATAACATTTGTCAGCTGGAAGGTACACAGGCACTATAAAGCTGAAGGGATAAACCTTACTAAGAGGAACCAAAAAAGAAAATAGAAAAAGACCCCAAAGAATTAGGAGGAGAAGCTGCAGAAAACCAAAGCAGAACTCCGATTAAAAGGGTGATGGGGATAAAGGAGAGGGGCATTTATCAATGTAGAGTTCCAGGGAGCTCTTAAAATATGTTTAGCAAAAGTAGCTGTTTTTATGATTAATATTAAGGAAGTCAAAAGTAGTGTTCATATTTTTTGTCTGTTTTAATAAATTTCTCAGAAGAATGTGTCTGGAAAGCTTCCTGTTGTCATTTGCTTTGCAGTGTGGCAGGCTGTACACATGGCACAGTGGACATCGTGTCTGACTGAGCAGCTCTGAACCTGTCATTTCTCAAGTGTTTACCTGAGGCTGGTGCCCTGAGCCCTGATTACTGCCTCCTTGTTCTGCTCGGCCTGTGTTTCTGGAGCTAGCCATGCCATGCTAAACACTCAGCAGCAGCCTTTGCCCTTGGGCTTGTAAAGCCTTTCTGACCCTTGGGATAACTTCGAAGTTAGTTGATCCAGATATGCCCTGTATGTTTCAGTTAACTGATTTGTGGTACAGGTATTTTGGCAATTACTATCATAGTTTTTGCTCACTGAGAATTTCATTTACAGAATTGCTAAGAGTTTTTGAAGAGTTAGTCCTTCCTCCTCTGTAGTTTCTTAGCATGCAGTCCTGGGAGTAGCAAGGCACTGCAAAGTTCAGAATACATTCCTGTGGTTAGGTTGCACTTGGGACCTCACACACAAACTGTGAGCCTCAGTTTGTCCATCTTCAAGATGGGGGAGTAATGTTCCTCCCAGTTTTACAATTGAAATGTGTATTTATACAGATAGACTTTTAGTCCATGTTAGGAACTTGAAAATAGGAGGTTCTACTCTTTCTCTCCTTCCCAGTTATATGGGCGGTTGTAACTCTGCCTTGGTAATATCATATTTTTATGCTTATAAACCAGAATTCTTTTATTAGAGTGTACCTGTTTATTGTTTTGTGTGAGTCAGAATTCCTTAACACTTACTGTACTAAAACCAAATCATCATTTTTGACGGATGTTCTAAAACATTCAAGATAATAAAGTAATTTTATCCAGTAATTCATTTGGCCACATGGCTGTGAATTTTACAGCTGCCTCATTTTGATGTGCTCTTTAAACGAAGTGTTGCTCAAAATTAAATTATCTGCAGGGCCCATGATGACTTTAAAGGTACTTTCTGGCAAATTCTGGGTCTTGAAATTTTTCCAGATCAAGTAGTCTCTTATATTCTATGGTCTGTAACTTTGAGATCATAGAAGACTTGTGTAGGCATGTAGCAAATGTACATCTTTTAAATAAAAATTGTGTGTCTGACAGGTTTTCTGTAGACTTCTAGGCCAGGATACTGGTTGTGTCTCTTCGCTTTCAGAGCAGGTCTTTTCCCTCCTTGGTTGCTTAATGTGGTCTACAGACTTTTGTACTTCTACTTTTGTGTACCTCTCTTGTCTTGTAAATTCAAATCTCTAGAGGCAGAGTGTAGGTTAGGGAGGGGATACATGTTGGCATGGTAGATGTGTGCCTAGACTAGCTCCATTCCTGAGGCTGTACTTTATCCAAAGCTGGGGTCCTCTGTATAAAGTATAGTGGCATTCTTCCCATGCTTGGACACACACTTGCTTTTTCTCCCCGTCTGCCTTTCTCATTTACACAGAACCTAAAACCTTCCAGTGGCTCCCACTTCAATTAAAATAAAATTCAAATGCACAGTCACAATATAGAAAGTGCTCCCTGATTTGGCCCTGGCCAGTCTCAGAGTCTATCTTCCTTTGCTCTGCCCAGCCTGGGGCATTCATGCCTGCTGAACCCTGCCCAGGCTGCCCTGTCACGCTGACAGGTCTCAGTGCCAAGGTTGAGTCTCAAGAGGTCTTGACGAAGTGCTTGAACTTCCCATGACATTTTGCCATGTTTGCCACAGTCATGCTTAAATTTTGCATGGTACTAGTCATGGGTTTAAATTATTTGCTGTCTTGGTGGTCGTCTCTTCTCTCCTGCTAGCTAGTCCAAGCATGAGTAATTTGAGGTGCTGTGTGCTAGCACAGGTTTAAGGTGAGTCTGCCATGTTGAGATGGGCGGGTAGCCTGGCCTTTTGGCATAGTGTGTCAGGTCCACATTCTCAGACTAGTGTAGGCTAGGAAGTTCTTATATTATTGGGAACTCAGGGACCGGAGTGCACTGTGTACCAGAATTATTGAAAAGGAGAATATGGGAAATAGTAGCCAGAATAACTGTTAGAATTTTAAAAGCCACGGGTGGCATGGAAACTGACAACTTGCCTCAGAGGATCTACTGATCTTCTGATTTAGTGTGCTTAATTTACAGTTGAGAAAACTAAGGGTTAAAGAAATTAGAATGCTTACCACCGATTAACTGTAGTAAGGGAGCGTGAAACCCACCATAACTCTTTCCTCACTATTCTCTCATGTACATTTAATATCCCTGGTTTTATTCATCTGGGGCTATTAAGTAGAAAGCAGATTATTGTCCTACAAGTGCCAGTAATATAACATGAGTTGGTTTCCATTAAAAGAAGCATACAAACAACTGAGAAAAACCTCAGGATCTCTACTTTCTCAACTCTAGCTGATCTGTTTCCTCCCTCAGTAATCAAGTGACCTCATAGTATGTGGAAGGCAAATGGCTTGCCAGTGGCAGATCCCTTGAGAAGAATCTTTGCATTTGAGCACCTGTGATTGCCTGGTTTCTTATTTATATTTAGAACTGAAGTTCTTGAAGCCTGAGGATGTAGCTCATTGGTTAAAGTTGCTCACCTAGGATGTACAAGGTCCTGAGTTTGATTCCCTAACACCTCATAAAAATTAGCTGGGCATGGTGGTGTGCACCAGAAATTTCAGCACTTGAAAGGCTGAGGCAAAATTATTGCCATGAGTTTGAAGCTAGCAGGGGCTACATAGTGAGTTTAGGACCAGCCTGAACTATAGAACAAGACTTTGTCTCAAAAGAAGGATTTCTTGAGGCTAGGAGTATAGTGAAGCAGTCAGAGCACTTGTCTAGCATGCACAAAGCTCTGGGTTTAGTTCCCTATCTCTACATAAAAATTAACCAAGCATGGTAGTACATGTTTTTAATGCCAGCACTCAGGGGTCTGAGGCAGGAGGATTGCTAAGAGTTTGAGGCCAGCCTGGGCTACATAATGAGTTCAGGACCAGCCAGGACTACAGAGCAAGACACTGTATCAAACAAACAAAAACCTGGATTTCTTGAGTACGGCTAATACTTAACTTCTGGCTTTCTCTCTGCTGTAGATGAATGTTGAGGAAGTGGGGAGTGTTGGAGATAGGTATGTGCAAGATACTGGTATGGAAATGAGAAGTTTGGACTGCAGCGGCACCCCAGAAACCCTCTCAACCCTTCCTTTTCTTTCCTGAAGCAAAAGTCAACTTGTCACTGGGAACTCTTGTACACAGAGAAGACAGACATAGTCTCTGTCGCACATGTCTGCTTACCGTTTACTGTAGCAGGGTGCCCCCAGGCCAGCAAGTTTCTGCCGAGGCATGTCTCTTAACAGGAAATAGAAATAGAGCCATGACCCAGAGTCTCTCCATACACCCACAATGGCTGGCACCCAAGAACCCTTTGCTTTTCTTCCTCCTCTCTCCACCTTCTTGTACAACTAGGGATTGAGCCCAGGATTTTAACACTGAGCTACAACTCCTGCCTGTTTTTATTTTTGGTTTTGAGACAGGGTCTTGCTAAGTTGCTCAAGTTGAGCTTGAATTTATGAACCTTCTGCCTCAGCCTCTGAGGATGTTGGGGTTATAGGCCACTGAGCCTGGCTTCAAGTGCTCTTTCTTTAAATGATTGTTAAGTGTTAACTATCCCTATTATTGGTAGACAGTCCATGCAGACATTTTTTTAAATTTTTTTTTTTCAGGTGGAACATTGAGAATTTATGCAGATAGTTTAAAGCCAAATATTCCGTACAAGACAATCCTGCTGTCTACTACAGATCCAGCAGACTTTGCTGTGGCTGAAGCTTTAGAGAAGTATGGTCTGGAAAAAGAAAATCCTAAAGACTACTGCATTGCCCGGGTACGTAACAGTTAAATCAGTAGTTCCTTTTATCATAGTCACTTGTGTCAGGATCTGACGTTTAAAGGGAATGTTTCTCAGTCTATCAGTCTGTTTGCTAACAGTCAGTTCTGTATAGTTGCATGGGATTTGATATATGATAATGAGTTAACTTTTTTTTTCAATTATTTGTGACTGATTTTTATTGATGAAAATCAGAAGTAGAAGACCACCTCAATGAGGCTTGTGAAATTAGGAATGCCTGCTTTGGGCTTTTATTGACAATCTCTTTTGAGGCTGTTTGTGATTTCTTTTGAGTGTCTTCTCTAGATTTGATATTCTGTTATGTTATTTTGTGACTAATTGACTAATTTTTGCAAGGTTAGGCAGTACAAATCGAGTTTATTCTTCTCTAAATTAGAAATTATTTTCTCAGTTGTGTCACCTCGTAAATTGTAGCTGTTTCATATTCTTCCCTCACGTGTTATTTTATGTATTCAATCAATTATTTCATAAATACTGTCTTTTTATTTGATAGATGATGTGCTGGGATATAAAAACAAGAGTTGTCTTTAAAAGAGCTTATACTAAAGGGAGACAGAAAAGCCAAGAAATAGAACCTTAATCAGGGAACTAAACTAGCAGGGAGTCATGGGGGGCTCCTGGAGAAGTCACGGTTGAGCTTTGGGTAAGTGGATAAATTCTAGACAAGCATGAGAGATAGCTGAGGATCCTGAAAGCATCATGTATGGCCTGGGGTATGAACTCTGAGGTCTTTCAGGTGGCTTGGTTCTGCAGGCATATGACGAGGATTGTGGTGAAAGAGATGAAGTACTGTGTGCTAAGCCAGAATGTTGAATTTAATACAGACCAATAATGAAGAAAGATTAGGTTAGCATTAGGTGTGCCTTACTAACTTGATATTTCTGGGTTATAGCTGAAAGCACTGTGAAGAGAAATTGCAGAGTTTGACAGCACTGTCTAGGTTCATCTGGTCTGTGTGTATGTTGATAGGTCTGGCATAGTAAGACCATTGAGCAAATATTCTCATGTGAGCTATGGGCTGGAAGTAGTGACTTGGGTTTCTCCTCAAATTTTATGTAGCCGGGTTTGGGGTTGTGTGGGCCCTGAATTAATTCGCATGAAGTGGGGGAGCACAGATTGTTTAAGGCCATTGAACACATGTTGTCTACCACTTTCCTCTCCAATATAGACTTTTTGAAGCTTAGGTGATTAAGAAAATTGTTTGGCTATAGTAAAAGCACAGTAAACAGTACGATAGTATTATTAATTAAAGGTGGAGTTTACACAAATCATAAAAGCATTAGCTTAAAAACAATTTGAATTAATAGTCATGTAATGCATAAAAAACAATGGCTTAAAAACAATTTCAATGTCTAGTCATGTAAAACAATTTGAATAGCCATGTAATAGTCAAGGAAAGGAAAAAAATGTTCTGTTTTATTGTATGGTAGGTAAGATCTCATATGAACATGATTTTTAAATAACTGCTTGAAAAGGTGGACTAGGTAAGAGAGATAGGCTAGGTAAGAGAGAAGTTTGCAAGTTTCAGTACAGTTGTTCTCGTTCCTTACTCAGAGGTCAACCATTACAGGTGGTTTTCCTACATACAGCTTTGTCTTAAATAAATCCAGGTACTTGCACTAGGTCTTTTTAGTGGCCAGGTGACTAAAACCTACCGAAGAGCTGGCTGAGCTTTTGGACTGAAACTGTTTTCTTCACTATTTAAAAAAATGACTAATGGAAATTGTTTGTAATGCTTCATTAACTTAATTCTACTGTGACATTTTGTTCATTGAAAAATTATAAATTCTTTCTAACATAACAGTTTACTTTTTAGGTATGCTCACTGCTAATTACTTTTCTTTTAGGTTATGCTTCCTCCTGGGTCCCAGCATTCTGATGAAAGGGGTGCTAAGGAAATCATTCTGGATGATGATGAATGTCCTCTACAGATCTTCAGGGATTGGCCAAGTGACAAAGGTATAGAAGAAATTTTCTTGTTAAATGTTATTGACATACTATTTCCAGTTTGTGCATGGTGCATCTGTTTATCTGATGATGTTGGAGATGTGTGTATGCATTAATGTTCACTGATTTTCTTTGTTGTGTAGTGTCCCAGTCCTATTGGCGCCATGGGTGGCTTGTTGTGGGAGCCCACTCCTTACATAACACTGCAGTCTCAGGAAGAAGCTAGACTATTAGCAGTGGGGGTCATTGTTCACTACCAGCAATGAAATCTTTTTATGTTGGCTAGATAATCTGGACAAATGGTTACTATAGAGAAGTTAACTAACTTCATAAGTATCATTCAATACAACCTGAGTATTCCTTGTTGGAAATAGTGGGGACCAGAAGTGTATCAAATTTTAGATGTTTTTAGATGTTGAAATAGTTGCAGTTACGTAGGAAGATATCTTGGAGATGAAATTCAAGTCTAAAAATACAATTCATTTATTTGTCATACACATATTATACACATAGTAATTTTATACAATACTTTTAACTGTGCCTTTGTTTTGCCTACTACCTGAAACACAAGATCAATTTTTCTTTTATGATGTGCTGCCATTCAGAATATTTTGGAATTTGTAGCATTTTGAACTGCATATTTTTGGGTTAGGAATGCTCAGCTTGTAACGAACTGGTACTTGGCCCTGTAAAAACAATTTCTTTTAATTATTTCCAGGTAGTGAAGGTTTAAAACTGTGCTTTTGATGAAATAGTTTTCTGACTTTCAGATTTATATTGCTTTGAATTCTTAGTTAATTCAATTGAATTAAATAAAAATCAGGACAACTAAAATATATTTGTGTGCTTGTGAATGTGTGTGTGTGTGTGTGTGTGTGTGTGTGTGTGTGTATTCCCACACATTTGTGTGGGAATGTGTTATGTGTAGATGTGTCTGGAAATAAGTTCATTGATTATACTGTCATGGCAGTATAAACATTCATTTGTTCTTAATGTGATGTGTTGTTTTTAAGCATATGATGTCCTTGGGTAGCTCACTGTTAATTACAAATCATCTTTGCAAATTGCTTGCTGGAGTTTTTGGAGCACACCAAGAGACTAGGGCTTTCTTCACCTAGTGAAGCATAAATTAGGTGAGCTTTTTAGTTACTGAATTACAGCTTGATAACGCATAGGCTGTTGGCTGCCAGTCAGCTGGCTATCTACATAGCCTGCTTGGTTGATGATTCCTAATGTTGCTGTTCCAGGAATTTTAGTTTTTCAGTTGAAGAGGAGGCCACCGGACTACGTCCCAAAGAAAACCAAGAAGCACATGGATGGGAAGCCACCGAAGGGGAAGGAGAGAGCTGACGGGTCTGGCTATGGCTCTGTTCTTCCCCCAGAAAAACTGCCCTATCTGGTTGAGTTAAGCCCAGGTGAGAAAGCTACTCCTATCAAGGAATGTTATAAATGGGCATTGCTATCTTACGGTGTTCCCACTTTTTAGTACATCTTGAGATGGCCTGTTGGCTGACTTAACATTTTAAGACATTTTTAAAAAGTAATCTCCATAAGATGACACTTACTTAAAAAAAGGTTGTAGAGTACATATATTCATGCATAAGGATAAAATTCACATGGACAAAATAGAATAGGAAAATTTAAGTTATTGTGGAGGGTTTTAAGAGAGGTTTAAATGATCATTTCCTTTAAAGGAAGAGGAAATATATCCAAAACAACTTTAGTAAAATAGTTAAGCTACAAAAAAAAAAAAAAACTAAAATGAAATTTACTCTTTCTGTGACAAATTTGAGTGTGTGTGTGTGTGTGTGTGTGTGTTTGAGAGGGGGGAGAGAACTAACATACTATTGTTTATGAAAAATGTCTCTAAAGTACGTGTAAGAAATCCTATCTTAGTGAAAAGCTGTTTAACTTTTTAAAAAAACATGACTAAATTTATTTCTGTATTAGGCCTCTGAATATTTTGTTTGTAGAAGATAGAGAAATATATTGACATTCTTAAAGAAGTGTTTATCACACATTCCTGATAGCATATTTTCCATATATATGTTATCTGTGGCACATATGTTTATCATCCACAAAAATCACATGAGTTCTTACTCAACTCAAGTGGTATTTTTGGGACCTGTTATGAAGATACTTTTGCATGTTTCTGTCCTGAACTGCATTTTAAATAAAGCCCAATTAGTAATTATAAAAAGTTAACATAAAAGGAATCAGTTTCATACACAATATGTTTTTCTCTTTGATTCCTTGATGGTTATTTTTACGGTGAGTTTTCTTTCTCACAGCTGATTGTTACAAGGAGCTAAGGATCAGGTACAGTGTTGTGGAGGCAACTGGGTCACATCAGTACAGGATGTCATGATTATGTGTTGATGCTTCTCTGATTCACAGTTGGTGGCAGTTTCTGCTCTGTGTCTCTGACCTTTTCTCATTGACAAACCACTTGTGAGGGACACTGTAGTGCTGCATGGCCTTCAGTTCTCAGGTGGGGAGTTCATTGGAAGTTCCATCTTGATGTAGTTTGGACACATGTCCCAGTGCCATGATGTTTCCATAGTACAAGAAACGCTGTGCTCATTTAGCTGAGGGAAGAAAAGCAACAGCCATGTGCTTTTGAGCTTAAAATTTTCCAGAATATTTTTTGGACATAGAGCCTATTCTTTAAAATTTTGCATTAAATTGTAGATATGAGTAATTGTTTTTCTTCAAGTCCAAATTACTGAGATCGAAGAGTATAGCCCTTAAGGAAAATGTTAAATAGCAACCAGCAGAATAATTTTGAAATGAGTAATGGAAAGTTGCTTTTTTGATGGCTAACAAAAACAGGCTGAGAATTCACTCATTCATTCATTCGTTTGCTCGTGTGTGTGTGTGTACTCTGTCTCATGCTGTTGTGGGTTTTGGAGGTAAAACACTGACAAAGCTGATTATCACTAACCTCATGCTCTAGTGAGAATTTCCACTTTGGCTGTTCATCCATACGTACATAGTTTCTTAGTCAGATACACAGATTTTTTTGTTTGTTTTGATATGTATGAGAAGGCACTAACCCTAGATAAGTAGTTCTGTTTTGATTTTTGTAACCAAATATTGGCAACAGCTTTATACACCATGCTTTTTGGTACATTTCTTGGTACTCTGCTTTCTGCGGTCAGCACTTCTTGAGCTCCCGCATCGTCAAAGCAGCAGTGCAACAGTAAATAAGAGTGTGTCTTTCGGGCCACTCTGGTACTTTTTTGCTCTATAAGGTTACCATGGTTGAAGTTCTCCTGTTGCCTAAAGGTAAGAGCTATTGGCCGATTTGTGTGTGCCAGAGCAGTGTCTTTCCTTCCCTAAGTCCCTCTTTAGGTTTTCCTTATTATTCCTGCTGTCAGTGGGCATATTGAATAAAATTGATCTGTTTTCCATTTATGAGAAAATAATACCCACATTGGTTTGTTATGAATGGATCAGTGCAGTGTTTCAGTTTTTCACATTGTTGACCAAGTTGGTTTCCTCAGTGTTGAGTCCTGCCCAGGCAGATAGGAGGTTCTGAAAAGTGTGTATGTGCTTCCACTGTCTTTTGGAGCATTGGGAGCAGGATATTGTGTTGTCCTTTATGTTGATCTGAGTGTTTTCTTTAAACTGAAGAAGTCATCTGGATGGGGTTATACCTTCCTCTCTGGTAAAGTCTCTGTTGCTGTCCTGTTGCTTGGCACCTCACCTATTGACCTGCCATTTCCTTAACAGTCTGTACTAGTTTCTAAAACACTGACGGGCCACTCCTGTAGTCTTGTCTACACAGCTCTGAAAGCTGATGGATAAAATGTACCTTTTCTTCCTTTGAGACATATCTCCCTGAAGCTCACCCTCTGCGTCTCTTCTCCTCTTTCCCTCTCCCGCGTGTCTGCATGGTCTCTGTCCTGCTGATGCTGCCTTCACCTGGGTCCTGGCATGTGTCTTAACCCCAGGGAGAAGGAGTCACTTTGCCTACTACAGCTATCACACTTATGAAGGTAATGCTATGCTTAATACTACTTTTGTAACTGGGGCACTGACAGAAACCTCCTGGGCAAAATGATGATGACTGGCCAGATGTTTTATATATATGTATACATACACACATATATCTATATCTATATATCTATATCTATCTATCTATCTATCTATCTATATATATATACACATACATATATATATATAGCTATATGTGTGTGTATGAGTGAGTGAATGAAAGACTCAATGTACTGTTTTATTCATACTGTGAGGTATATCATGTATCCAGAATTCATCTTGATTACTGGAAGCTTATTTTGCTGCTCTTATTTTCCCGTGTTTGCCCTGGGAAACAGTTGCAGGTGGAGCAGAGTTGGTGACGAGATTATTGTAGACCTAGAACAAAGTTCCTCACAGGAGTTCTAGGCTCTAGTCACAGTCTCTGTTTCCCCTTCATACTGAAGAATATATTATTCATTTGAAATTGTGAAACTTTTTAGTGCTGACATGATGTCTCCAATGGGAGATTCTTCGCCTGTGCTCACATACAGGTTGAGGTTAAAACACAGGTACATATGTTTTACATATGTTGTTATATATGGTAATATGTTAAATGAAATTGACTGTAGGCTGTGCATATAAGGAGTAGAAGATGTCGTCAGAATACATGGGTGAATGTTTACATTTTTTAAATTTATTAAAATAAAAGACATATTGCCATAAATCCTTTTCAGAATATTCCCCCTCAATTTGAGCATGTTCTTGCTACTTGCTGAAGCAGTTCTGAAAGTCCTCTTTCATGAATGTCTTTTCAAGTGTAATAACATAGAGTGAATTCTGCCACATAATGGCATTCAGTGGAAAGGAAGGCTTATAAAAACAACAGTGTGTCCTCATCTGCCATATTCCTTAGGTCTGGCACCATGTGACTTATGACCTTTCCTCAAAGTCAAAATGACGACAAAAGGTCAATGTTTTGAATTGATTCTGGACATCAAAGCAACTATGACAGCACAACTGAAGACAAAAAGGATGATTTCCAAAGCTGTTTCAGGAGGTGGCAAGAATGACAAGTGTTTAAAGGCAGTGATAGTATTTTGAGGGAATTCATGGCAACAAGTTTTCAATAAATTTTGTAAAAAATTTAAATATTGATATTTTTGTCATGCCTCATATATGTAAGGTATAAATAACATTCATATTTAAACTTGGGTTCCAGTTCCAAGACTGTCATGTATACACAAATATCCTTGAATCTGAGAAAAATGGAATATGAAGTAGTTCTGGTCCCAGTCATTTCACACAAGTGATGCTGTTTAGGGCAGCTTTCTGGAGGAAACACTGTGTCCATAGTGGGGCTGCTTTAAGCTGTTTGTTCTTGTAAAGTGCTCCACACTATTTGGAGTTCTCTACTGGAGGAAGAGTGCCCCAGTGTTTGGGCGGAAGCTGACTATAGAATGCTTCTCCAGGATGGGGAACAGTGGGGCATCGGTTGGGGGAGCAGCTTTACTGCTTCTGCCTGTGAAGAATCAGTGGCTGTTAATAAGGAACAGGGATTGGACTGCCACAAGGAGGGACAGGAGGATCTAGGCACTGCCCTTCCCCAGCCCAGTCCATGTGCCCCTGTCCCACCAACCCTGGAACCCTTGCCAGATCCCTGCTATCTGCACGGGCTGCTCCCTAATTTCTTGTTTTATCAGGTAGTGAGGAAGGGGAGACTGGGAGAGCAGCCTGTGCTGCTTCCTTCTCTGTATTTCTAAACCTGTGAATATAGACAAGCACACCACTGTTCCTGTCAGCTTCCGGTAGACCCTCTGGAAACACTTAGATTTCTAAGGGATATTAGGGGAGATTTTTCTTTCACCACTCACAGACATATCTTCATGTTCTATTTTTAAGCTTACATTGAAATAATTTTTCTTGTTTCATACATTATCACTTATTTGCTTCTTTTGTAACTCACTTGAGTAGTTTTTGAGTTAATTCTATTGCGTTATTTGGTTTTCCTCATTTTTAGTATAATTACACACTATTAACATATTAATCTTTATTGCCCACCCACTATGGACCACACACAAGATCTATGGCCAGGGAAAGCCCAGTTACCACCAAGCTCAGAGGTGAGGGAGGTGTCTGTAGGCATCCTCAAAAAAAGTTGTTAGCGGTGCTGAGATTGGGGGAGATTCTGGGGGACAACCATGCTATTTAAAACAAAACAGTAGATGTTCCAGATGAAAGGAATTGGCCTCATCTAGCAAAAGCCACAGATGGTATTAATGTTTCATTTGGATCAGGTCCTTTGTAAGAACAGTTAGCACTGAAAATAAATATTCCAGTATAGCAGCATAGACAATGAATGAGGCTCTAAGTGAATGTTAGACATGGGTGTCTCTGAAATACTTCAGCTCATCTTGCCTTTCCCCAGACGGCATAGATTCCTGAAATAATTCAGAACTAGGACATTTTATCATTAGGATGTTGTTATACTATGTATGACTCCAAAAACTAACATTAGTACCAATAAATTGCGTATTTGTGGTATGTTTTGTCTTGGAGTTCAGACACACCATAGCTGAGAGAACTTAGCAATCTAAAACTTGGTGCATACGCCCATGCCCTCTAGAATGTCTGACCTCCAGTGCTCTCATAGCTGACATTCCTCATGGCAGTGGCTTGAGACTTTAATAAGGGACTCTGAAGTGCCCGGGCAGGCATGAAATAGGTCAGGGAGACTCTCACTTGCCTTTTAAGGAAACTATGAATGTACAACTCTGGACTGGATAGCATGGCTGAGGTACAGATGTCGAAGTTTGAAATGGTATCAGAATTCTTGGTTTCAGTGAGGCAAGCCTTCTTGTCCATTAATTCCAAGATCAGAAGGTTCATAGGGTATCCTTTAGTACCAGCAGGGTTCTGTGGGTACAGCATGAAGTGACCCTGTCCAATGATGAGACCAAAGGGCTAGCCATGGTCTTCCTCCCACTCTTCTCCCACTTGAAAGCTGTGCGTCAGGAAACTAAATGTTCTGACAGTTCAGAAGGGTTTAAGGAGGGGACAACAGCTCAAACCCAAGCTTCCTTTCTGTCCTTCACCCCTATTTCCCTTTGGGGAGCAAAGCACTTTACCATCAATTCTTCTTCAGCTGTGGACACTGGAGTCACTGGGGGTACTGCTCAGAGCAGACTTCTTAAGGCCTCCCTCAGCGCCATAGTTGGGAGGTCTGGAGAGCTGTGAGGGCTGCAAGAGGTCTGCACACGTAGCAACTTAAGTCAGTGATTTCGCCGTGCCCCACCAGCCTTACTGTGTTTCGTGCCCTGTGCTGTGAGGGTCGTACAAGTCACTGGTACAGTTGTGACAAAGATCCAGAGCAGTGTGGTGGTAGGGAACATTTCCTTCTAGGTGATAACATTTTAGAATTGATGATAATCTTAGCATTTTATTGAACTGAAGCCAAGGGGTTATTTCTTGACATTTCTCTGTCCATTTTGTTAAGCTGTCTGGTATAAGCTGGAGAGGTCTCTAAAAACCATCATAAGGAGTGACAACTTCATGCAGTGTCATTTTCAAGATCACTGTTTATTTCTAATAACGTGGTAAGAGCATTAGACTACAAATGTAGTTTTCTTTCTTCTGTCCTTGCAGATGGCTCTGACTCCAGAGACAAGCCAAAGCTTTATCGGCTTCAGCTAAGTGTGACTGAAGTTGGGACCGAGAAGTTTGATGACAACTCTATCCAGGTACGCTATCACACCGCTGACTGAGCCTCCTTGTCAGGGGTCAGACCACTGTGGAGAGGCTGCCTCTGGGCTGGCAGATAAGTCAGAGTCACATTGCATTTAACTCTGTATGCGTCACTTGTCTCTGCCTTTGGGTGGGGAGAACAGTGCATTTTGCACAGGCTCCCCTCCAGGCTGCTGCTGCTGCTGCTGTTGATGGGGACTGCAGCTTCTGGTGCTGCATGGGGATGGAAAGAGAGGAGGGCTAAGTTCTGCTGTCGGATATGACACACAGCAGTAGACAGACCTCTGGTAGAAGCTAACTGAATACCATTGTCAGATGCCATGAGGTGAGGATTTGTCACTTCTGGAGCTCAGGAACAGTGACCTGTCTTCACTTCTTGTTTCTCAGCTGTAAAATGATAGGCTTTTAAATTCTGTGATTCTTTCATTGTTAGAACAGCAGTAAAGCAAATAAGTAGGATTTAAAAAAAAAAACCCTGAGTTATATAGATTCATTTCATTAGTTCTGTACTAAATGTAGATATGCTGCGTGTGATCACATGACCATATACTTTTAAAATGTTCTCTGTGGTGCCGGGGATGAACCTAGTACTTCATCCATGCTAGACAAAGTCTACCACTAAGCTGCATGCCTAGCTTTGATCATATTTTTTTCCCCTGCAGTTAAAATACTACTTAAATCAACTTACTAGGTAGTAAAAGTGCCTCAGTGTTTTGACATTACTTTGATATTGTTTCATAATTTTATACTATTGGGGTGGTTCACTTAATGTATTTATCATAGATGGGAACTCACAGCTTTCAATTTCTGTGTTGGAAACTGGTACAGTTCACGATGGGTATGTCTTTAATCCCCTTTTGTTTTCAGTTATTTGGCCCAGGAATTCAACCCCATCACTGTGACCTTACCAACATGGATGGAGTAGTCACAGTGACGCCTAGAAGTATGGATGCAGAGACCTATGTGGATGGCCTGCGCATCTCAGAGACCACCATGCTGCAGAGTGGCATGAAAGTGCAGTTTGGGGCATCACATGTGTTTAAGTTTGTGGACCCCAGCCAGGACCACACTCTTGGGAAGAGATCTGTGGATGGAGGCCTGATGGTCAAGGGCCCAAGACACAAACCTGGGTGAATATGATATAAAAGCCTTATAGATCTTAGTGTTTTCACATATTAATTAAAATTTGACATAGATGGTTTGGGTTTTTGTTTTCTTTCATTTTGTTTTGGTTCATTAAAAAATCAAAATTGGATTTCTGATTTTGGTTTATGCTTGCTAATTTGGATCAATGTAAGGGAAAAAAATCTCATCTTTATTTTGAAATTGGAAGTTCTGACTAGATTTTGAATTATTTATATATGTAGCCATTGTTTTTTATAGGCAGTGTGCTAAATAGTACACCGTCTTTTGTGGAAATTTCAAAAATGTTTTATTGAAAAGAGAGGAAGAGAGAGAGAGAGAGAGAGAGAGAGAGAGAGAGAGAGAGAGAGAGAGAGAGAAAGAGAAAGAGAGTGTCTTCCCCTCTGTAACTAACTACTGGTAAAACACACCAAAATCTGATAGGGAATTCAGAAAACTTTAGCTCCATCTAGTGCTTTTCTGAAGATCTGCAGTGTGGTTAGTGGGAAATTTCTGTAGATGTGACTTTCTTTTTGGTAATGATAATTTTACACTGGTTAGCTCCTTTCTATCTGTTTCCCAGGTCGATAAGGTATTGATCTTGGAAAAATAGCAACAATGGTCCTTCATGGTACTTAAAGTGACTTAAAGAGTCCCCTAAACCTGCACTGTCGGTCTTCTTCATATTCCCTCTCTGCTGATTTTCCCATAACACAACTATGGTTCCCACTTGTGCTTTGGGCTGGGTGTTACTCTTAGGGCTGATGCCCTTTCACAAGATGAATACGTGGTGGGTACTTGCACATACTCCTTCAGGCAAGGGGATTTTTGTAAAGTTTATGGGCTGAATGAGCCTCTCAACTTAAGCAAAAGTTTTGGCAAATAATCCTACCTCTTAATTTTCCAAAGAAAACCAGCAGGTGTATTCACTGTGCAGTTCTTAAGAGAACCCACCTTATTCTTTCTTTCATCTTTAAACTGAATATATATCCACATTTATACTTCCCAGTTAAGCTCATATCTTTCATTTTCTGTACCTGTCATTCCACATACTCTTTCCTTCATCAGGGAGTTAGTTGCAAATATTTTCTCTTTGAACCATCAGTCAGCCTTTCTTCCAGATTTCTCCCCTCAGCCCAGGCCCCTGCGGAGCGGAGCTTGCCTGCCCACCGAGCTCTTTCCCATTGCTCTGCTCTCTTGAAGCCAGCAAGCAGGTTGCTGCACGGAGTATCTTCCTCTTGTGCTGAATGTCATCTCTTAACATTGCCTCCGTTCTGGCCTCTTGTTTGCCATTGCACTTTATTTCTGCTTTTAAACTCATTTTGACATTTGTTTCTTAGTGACAAAAGAGCATTTTTTTTATGTAATAATATGGATCATACCCGGAGTCTCTCATATGCTAGGCAAACATGCAGCCACTGGGGTGCAACCCCAGTCCTTTTTGAGACAGGGTCTTGCTTAGTTTTCTAGGCTAGCCTCTAATTTGCATTGTCTTGCCTCAGCCTCCCTAGTAGTGGGAATTATATTTTTGTGTCACTGTACTCAGCTATAAAGCAATTTCTTGAATATCTTTGAACATTGGTTGGTATATTTTGTAAATATTCTGTCTGTATTATGAAGAAGAGACTTTGCCTTGTGAGTTGAATATTAATTCTGTGTGTGTGTGTGTGTGTGTGTGTGTGTGTGTGTGTGTGTGGTGTGTGTGTGCACGTGTGTGTGTGGCTTTATCCCCACAGAACTGTTCAGGAGACAACCTTTGACTTGGGAGGAGATGTTCACAGTGGGACAGCGTTGCCAGCAAGCAGGGTAGGTGATTATGATCTGTGATCTGATAGGCTATATGTTTAATGTTGTAGAGCACCATGGGCAGATACCCTGGTAAAACACAACACCCTCTGTAAGACAGAGTTTGTACCCACTTTACTGCCTTATCTCTTATCAGTGTGTAGAAGAGAGGTAGCAGGGTGTTTGTTCCCTTTCTCGCAGCCAGGATATGCCTCTTCTTTTTCTTCTTCCATGTAGAACATGTTTATTTCCTAGGCTTTGAGGATGTGAGATCAGCCCTCCTGGGTTAGGTTACACCCAAAGGTGAAATACTCCTATGTTTGTCAGCTGTCATTGTCACTATTAACCCGTCCACTTGGTGACCTCTCAGATGCTGCTATTCCGCAGTTGCCTCCCATCCACTTAGATGCCGCCCTTCCGTAGTCACTTCCCTGCCCACCAGCTGGTGGCCTGTAGATGCTGCCCGTCTGCTGTCATCCCATCCATCCGACGGCTTTGAAAATGCTGCTTTGCACAGTCGCCTCTTGTCCGTCTAGTGGGCTCTCAGATGCTGCCCCTCAATGGCTGTCTTTAATTCTGTTATAGTCACAGGCTGTTTCCTCTCTCATGTGGTTCTTCGTTACTGGCTAATTACTCCAGAACTTAGTGGCTAAAACAACATCATCCTTATTTGTTCACAGTTGTGCTATGTGGTTGGAGCTCACTGGAGCAGGTTGTTTGCTGCGAGTCACTTGTGTGGCTACGTTCAGCCAACAGATCATTCATTGACAGTATCTTGGGACAACCCATCTGCATCTTTGGCATTTTACCATCTCCCTATGGGCACTGAGTCATCCAGGAGGCTTGGTTATGTGGTACCTCACAGGAGGTTGGTTATGTAGTACCTCACAGGAGCTTTGAACCCTTAGGCCTTCTTAAGGCATAGTCCCAGACAGATAAGGTGGGAGTTCCTGTGCCTTCCCTTAAATGAAGCAGATCCCAGCTCTCCCGGACCCAAGGGGAAGTGGACTTTGTGAGATTAACTCACGGGAGGCCATAAGGAAACAGTCCTAGAGCATTTGGGGTCTCCTAAGGACTTCAGCCAGTGACCTCATGTTTCTGTTCCTGGTCAGTGTGGTTCTTAATAAACTCATCTGTGGTGGCTCTCTCCATGTCCTAAGTCCACATTTTCTTGTCTGCTCACATTAGCTCCTGCCCTTACAGCTGGCTGTCAGTTGCCAGTTCTTCTGATGCCAAGTGCAGTCCTGTGTTCTGTGGTCATAGCAGTGTTCAGCTGTGCCACCACTACATCACACACTTTCTTCTAGAGTCCATGAAATTGCTTTGGGAATCTTCCGTCCCCATACCATTTTCCACGTGGTCAGATTGTTGGTCCCTTTTCCTCACAGGCTTGCTTCCTGGAGTTTGGACAGTTTGGAGGGTCACCTCTTCTGTGTGGAGACCTTGCCTTTCTGCCTACGTTTACACCATCTGATGCCCATTGTCCCCTGCTGGACACCTTTGGTCCTGAGCTCCCAAACTTAAGCTGCTAGAGGCTTCTTTGGTGTCTCCACTTTTATATCTGATATATTTTACCTTTAGCATAACTAAAACAATTCTTGATTTTCTTTCTGGAGCTACCGTCATCCTTAATCCTTCACGTTAGTAGGGAAGTCAGCGTCCATAGCAGTGCTCACAGGAACCTGGCCTGAGGTGCCCTTTTGTCCTTTCCTTGGCTCACTTCAGTGTGAGGACTCTTGCCTTTGTTTTCTGCCTCAGACTGGTGTATGCACAAAGCCTTGCCGCCTTGGGAAGCATTCAGTGGAACAGGTACCAAGCAGCATACTAAAGAACATTCCCTGCCCTACTCTTTATACTCTCATATCCCCTCTACAGTATTAGGAAATAAACTACCCAGGGCCATTCACGTATGAGGCAAGTGCTCAGCAGCTGCTGCTGCTGCCGCTGCTGCCGCCGCCGCCGCCGCCTCCTCCTCCTCCTCCTCCTCCTCCTCCTCCTCCTTCTCCTCCTTCTCCACTTCCTCCTCCTCTTCTTTCTTCTTTCTTCTTCTTTCTTCTTCTTCGAGACAAGGTCTCACTCTGTAGCCCAGGCTGGTCCTGAACTCACTGTGGAGCCCAGGCTGGTCCTGAACTAATGGCAATCCTTCTGCCTCAGCCTCCCAAATACTGGGATTACAGCTGTGCACCACCACACCTACTTCATGTGCTGGGGGATGGAACTCAGGTACTTAGCACTTGAAGCGCTTTAACTACTGTACCATTCCTCCAGTGCACCTCTCCTTGCCCCCACTCTTTGCCTTTTTATTGTGAGCTAACATCTCACCAAGTTGCCCAGGCTGGGTTCAAACTTGTGAGCCTTCTGCCTGAGCCTCTGAAATGGCTTTAGCCAAGTGGCTTGATACCTTGCACTTTTGTTTTGCATTTGAATCTCTTGATGTTCTGCTTTTGAAACCCTGGGGGCTTTCCAACCTCAAATCAGTCTTCATCCTGGCTTCACACCTCTTCCTTTTCCTCCTTCCTCACCTCCCTCTATATATTTCCACTGGGACTCAGGCCACAGGGCTCTCCGTCTTTGACTGTACCCACCTCTCACATGTGAAGGCTCTTTTGCCCTGCTCTTGCCCTGTCTCCACACAGCTAGCCCTTGCTGTCTAAGCCTACTCTCCCAAAGAGGTTGCCCTCAAGGGGATTTAAGTTCTTTGTGTTGCCCTTATTGACATCTGATGCCAGTCCTATGTGCTATCTGATGGCAGAGTGTTAACCTTGGACATGATGGGTTCCACCTCAGATTCCTGCTCTAGGGCTTAGAAGAGTGCCTGGCATATAATATAACAGTTTTAGCAGATATTTCCTGAATAATTATATTAATTACTCTGATGATAATTATAGCTATTCTTAAAAAAAATGTATAGTCCCCAGAGAAGGCTTGGATAAAGAAGTAAAATATAAAATGAAACTCAACTCATTTATAGCTGTAGTTCTCTAAATATGTGTTAAACCTTTCCCCAGTTGGTGTGTGTGAGATAGTAGTGTGCATCTATTCAGCTGCTGTGACACACGTCCTGTAGCTGGATGATCTCTCTTTGCACACAGCTGGACAGACCTTGCTCTGCACACACCTGTCCTACTCCTGTTCATACATACTCATTAACACAACTAGACAGATTTCTTTGTGCACACGTGTGTCTATCCTGATCCTGTTTACACACATACACATCTAAGCTGGATAGATCTCTCTGTGCCTGCACCTGTCTCTCCTGCTCCAGTTTACACACCCATGTCCGTACAGCTAGACTGATCTCTTTCTGCGCACACCTGTTTGTCCTGCTTCTGTTCGCACACACACATCCACACAGCTAGAAAGATCTCCTCGGCGTACACATCACTTTCCTCCTTTTTGGGGGGTGTTACTTGTGAGCATATCCTTGTGTTTTTAAAGACATTTAGAGCAGAGTGTTCTGTAACACGTAAACATATAAACATACCTAATTTATCCCGTTACAACAATTTTTGTAGTTTAGTTATACCACCCATTGACCAGTTTTATTTCTGTGAGTATATCTATTGAACACAGTCATTATGTATGAATTACGTGTGTGTGTGTTTTCATATATACATATATAATATATGTAAAAGAACTGGTGTTAAGCATCCAATTAGTGATGGAACATTTTAAATAACCTAAAAAAAGCATTGTCTTAGTGAAATGTCATGAGTGGTGAACAAATTGTTATGTAGCTATTAAAATTCTATAATATGATACTATAATACAATAAGTAATCTAAGTCCTTTTAACATATGCAAAAGAACATTTTGATAAAATTGTTCATATTATGGAAAATATGAAAAAGTAAAATATATACCAAAACTAATTATTTTTTAAATTATGGGGTTGGCAGCAAGGATGGATATTCACTTCTTATGTATGCTCATTTTCTACAGTATATATGCAGTGATAACAAAAACTTGCTACAGAGAATTTTAATATATATATATATATATAAAATTCTTTAAATGTTTAATTTTTTTAGTATAGATAACTCATTGTTTTTATCTGCCTTACAAAAGATTGGGAATGTGTCCTATTTAGAAGTACTTAAAATGTACTGTATTTGATCATCGTGTGTTTACGTTTTATTTCTAATGATAAAGGGCAAGAAATAGTTCTGTATTTTCTCTTAGGTGTTTAGCCTAGTGAGCAGGATTTCTAAGACTGTCCCTAAGATTGATAAATAAAAGTCCCCAGCACTTCATATTGAACATACATACTCAGCTATTGTTCTGGTTTTAGAAGAACTTTTGGGAATAAAAATTACTATTTTTATTCTGTTTTTAAAAAATCATTGTGTTTTTGGTGCTTTAATATGCCTGTATTTTATCGCCAACTCCTAGTTCCTTGAAAATGCAAGTGGCTATACTTCATGTTACTGTTTTAATGCTGTATGCCTTGTGTTACTGTTTTAATGCCGTGTGCTTTGGGGCATAACATTCCCGGCTGTGCTGCCTGCTGTCTGTTCTGTGCCCTCATAGTCCCTGCATGGATACCCTGCATCAGGTGTCTGCCTGTGATGCCAGGTCTAAAGCTTGTGTGCTCTGTACAGCTCTCTAATGCATTGTGCTTCCCTGGTCCAGAGTACCACCAGGCTGGACAGCGACAGGGTGTCCTCTGCCTCCAGCACGGCGGAGAGAGGGATGGTGAAGCCTATGATCCGTGTAGACCAGCAGCAGGACTATCGCCGGCAGGACATCAGGTAGGCATCTGGGAATGTGAGCCTTGTGGAAGCATTCCTCTCTTAAAGAGAGTTTTGTTGGGTAGACAGCTGATTCAAAGAAGAGGCTCAGCTGGCAGTTTCACAATGGGCACAGTGATTTTTTTACCTCATTTTATTGATATGTATATATGTAATACGTGTTGTGTGTTTGTGTGTGTGTGTGTGTACACACACACACATATATATAATTTTGTAATTTTGCTGTGATCTGGGTTTCTCACGTTAGAGAAACTAGTTGATATTTAACCTTCTGCATCTGACTCACGTCACTGAGCATGGTGGTCTCAAGTCGCATCCATTCACTTTCAAAGGCTTCAGAGCTATCTGTTTTTATAAATGAGTAGTATTCCATTGTATACAAATAATCACAGTTTATGAATCCAGTGATCCGTTGATAAGTATTTTTGTGTTTTCACATTTTAGCTATTGTTAGTTATGCTGCTATAAACATGGGTATACATGTATCTGGGTTATATGATGCTTTTAACTCATTTGGAAAGATTCCCAGAAATGGTATTGCTGGATCAAAGGGGATATTTATTTCCAATCTTTTGAGAAACTTCTAACTGCTTTCTGTAATGGCTGTACCAGCTTACCTTCCCACCAGCGGTGCAGGTTCCTTGCCCCCATAGCCTCATCAGCACTGATTTCTGTTTGAGTTCTCAATATACACCATTTTCTCTGAGTTTAGATGGTACCGTAGTGATGTTTTAATTTGCATTTCTGTAGTGGTTAAGGATGTTGAACTTTTGTTTTTTCCAGTACTTTGTGTAGTCTAGTTATATGAGCCTCCTCTATCTGAGGTATAGATGGTGAATATTTTTTCCCATTCCATTGGTTCTATCTTTACTCAGTTGATAATTTCCTTTCCTGTGCAGAAACTTTTTAATTTGAGATAATCACATTTGTTAATTTTGGGGCTATTTCTATTGCTATGGGTGTCTTATTAAGAAAGTCCTTGCTTACACCTAGATCTTTTAGATTTTTTGCCTAATTTGTTTTCCACAAGATTCACTGTTTTGGTTTTAATATCTGGGTCTTTGATCCATTTGATTTGATTTTGGAGTATGTTGACTGGCGTGTGTCTAGATTCTTTCTTCTGCATGTGGATGTCTAATTTTCCCAGCACCATTTGTTGAAGAGTTTGTCCTTTTTGCATTGTATGATTTTGGCTCCTTTATCAAAAATCAGGTAGCTGAGGGTGTTTGAGTTTGACTGTGCATCTTCAGTTCTGTTCCACTGGTAACCTGTTTTTGTACCAATACCATATAGTTTTTATAACTGTTGCTTTGTAGTATAACTTGATGTCTAGAATCATAGTACCTACTGCCTTTATATTCTGACTCAGGATAGCTTTGGCTATTCTCAGTTTCCCTTGGTTCCATGTGATTTTAAGGATTGTTTTTTCAAGTTCTGTGAAAAGTGTTGGTATTTTGATAGGAATTGCATTAAATCTGTATGTCAGTTTGGACAGTATAGTCATTTTGACTGTATTAATTTTGTCTATACATACAAG
The DNA here is from genome assembly GCA_004027205.1 of Ctenodactylus gundi. Taxonomy (NCBI): domain Eukaryota; kingdom Metazoa; phylum Chordata; class Mammalia; order Rodentia; family Ctenodactylidae; genus Ctenodactylus; species Ctenodactylus gundi. Next base: position 92,123 of record PVKB01002793.1, read on the forward strand.
AACGGGGATGTCTTTCCATTTTCTGGCATTGTCTTCAATTTCTTCAGTTTAATATAGTTTTCTTTGTATAGGTCCTTCACTTCCTTGGCTACGTTTACGCCTAGGTGTTTAATTTTTTGCTGGGCTATTACAAATAGAATTATTCTTCTGAACTCTTTCTCAGTAAGCTCATTGTTAGTGTAGAGGAATGCTATTGATTTTTTAGTGTTGATTTTCTAGCCTACAATTTGGCTGAATTTGTTTCTTATTTCTAAGTGTTTTGTAGTGGAGTTTTTGGGGTCTTCTATGTGGATAATCATACCGTCTGCAAATAAGGATAGTTTGACTTCCTTTCTGATACATATTCTCTCTCTCTCTCTTTCTCTCTCTCTCTCTCTCTCTCTCTCTCTCTGTCTTTTAACTTTCTTGCCTGATTGTTATGGCAAGGGTTTCAAGGACTGTGTTGAATAGGAATAGTGAGAGTGCACAGCCTTGTCATGTTTCCGATCTAAGGGGGAGTGCTTTTAATTTCTTCCTATTTACTATGATACTTGTTATAGGTTTGGCATATATGGCTTCTATCAGTTTGAGGTAAGGCCCTTATATACCTGTTTCCTTCAGTTTTCGTCATGAATGGATTTTGGATTTTTATCAAAGGTTTTTCCTGTATCAGTTGAGATGATCATGTGATTTTTGGTTTTGCTTTTGTTGATGTGGTGTATTACATTGATTGATTTACATATGTTGACCATCTTGCATCCCAGGAATGAAGCCCTCTTGATCATGATGTAAATTTTTTCTGATTAATTGCTGGATTCTATTTGCCAGAATGTTATTGAGAATTTTGCATCTATATTCATTAAGAAGATTGGTCTATAATTTTTCTTCCTAGTTAAGTCTTTGTCAGGTTTTGGCACTAGGATGATGTTAGCTTCCAGAAATGAGTTTGGTAATATTCTTTCTCTTTTACCTTCATGGAACCTTTTGAGAAGCATTAGTGTTAGCACTTCCCTGAAGTACTGAAAAAATTCTGCTGTGAATCCATCTGGTCCTGGACTTCCCTTTGTGGGTAGAGACATTTTTACTGCCTCAATTTCCATGTGTCTTACGGCGCTATGCAAGGTTTTTATATCTTCTTGGTTCAATTTTGATACTTTGTGTGTGTCTAGAAACTGATTTATTTCTTCCCTATTCTCCAATTTATTGGAATATAAGTTGTTGAAATAGTTCCTTATAATTTTCTGAATTTCTGCAGTGTCCATTTTAAGTTTACCCTTTTCATTTCTAATAGCATTGATGTGTATTTTTTCCTTTCTTTTGGTTAGTTTAGCTAAAAGTTTGTCAGTCTTGTTTATTCTTTCAAATAACCAGTTCTTTGATTCACTAATTTTTGTATTTTTTTTAAATTTAAATTGCATTAATTTCACCTCTGATCTTTATAATTTTGTTCTATTACTTTATGATTTAGATTGTTCTTGTTTCTCTAGGACCTTAAAGTGCATCATTAGTGTTTTTATTTGAGATTGCTCTGTTCTTTTGAAGTGTGCGTTTATAGCTATGAATTTCCCTCTAAAGACTGCTTTCATTGTGTCCCATAGATTCTGATATGAAGTACCTCTTTCATCATTTAACTCTGTAAAGCTTTTTATTTCTGCTCTGATTTCTTCTGTGACCCATTGTTTGCTCAGTAGGTTATTTAGTCTCCATGTATTTGTATATTTTCTGCTGTTTGTTTTGCTGTTGATTTCCAGTTTTATTCCACTGTGGTCTAATAGTAGACAAGGATTACTTCAATTCCTTTGTACTTATTTAAGCATAATTTATGGCCTGTACTATGGTCTATTTTAGAAAATGTTTCATGTTCCATGTGCTGCTGAGAAGAAAGTGTATTCTGTTGATGTTGAGTGGAACACTGTAGACAATCTGTTAAGTCCAAGTTTTCTATAGTGTCATTTAACTATAGTATTTGTGTTTTCTGTGTAATTTATGTGTCTTATCTGTGATAGTGGGGTATTAAAGTCCCCTACTATAATTGTATTGGGGCCCATATGGTCTTTTAGATCTAATAATTTTTGTTTTACATAATTGGGAGCATATACATTGATGATTGTGAATTCTTTCTGTTCTGTTGTTCCGTTAAGCAGTTTATAGTGACCATCTTTGACCATCTTTCCTGATCTGTTTTGTTTTGAAGTCTGATGTGTCTGAGAATAGTGTAGCTCCCCTTGCTTCGTTCCTGTGTCCTGTTGCATGGAATACTGAATTTCATCCTTTTATTTTCAGTGTGTTTTCTTATGAGTAAAATGTGTCTCTTGTAGTCAGTGAATTGTGGATTTTTGTTTTTTTGATCCAGTCAGGTTTTTGATAGGTGAGTTAAGGCCATTCACATTCAGAGTGATTATTGATGTATATTTGATATATTCCTCCATCATTATGATTTTTCAGTGTTATTTACTTGACTTTCTTGTCAGTTCATTCTCCTATTTCTGTTGTTTCCTTTTCTCTGGGGTCTTTGATGCCAATAGTCTCCCTTTCTATGTCGAAGATTTCTTTTAAGTATTTTCTGCAGTGCTGTTATAGTGGCCGCAAATTTCTTTGGGCTTTCTCCATTTTGGAAAGTTTTAATTTCCCCTTCTATTTTAAAAAATAATTTTGCTGAATATAACAATTTGGTTTGGCATTTATGTTCTCTTAGTGCTTGGATGATATTGTTCTATGGGTTCCTGGCCTTTAGGGTTTGGGCTTAGAAATCTATAGTTATCCTGATTGGCTTATCTTTGTAAGTCACCATCTGTTTTTCTCTTACATCTTTTAATATTCTCTCTTTGTGTTAGGTCTCTAGGATTTTAATTGTGTTGCAATAAGGTTCTCTTCTGATCAGAGATGCTTGGAGTTCTACATGCCTGCAGTAGTCCAATGTTCTTTCTTTCTTTAGATTTGAAAACTTTTATTTCGTAATTTTCTTGAACGTGACATTTAAGCCTTTTGTTTTGTCCTCAGTTTTCTCCGACACTCCCAAAGTTCTCCTGCACTCCCATAATTCTGAGGTTGTTTCTCTTTGAGTCATCCATCAGCTGTTTTAACCAGTCTCTTTCTTGTTTTATGATTTTACATTCTTCACTGGCCGTATGTTCCAGATTATCCATTTTATCTTCCAAGTCTGACAGTCTATTCTCAAAATGTTCAAGCTGGTTACTTATTTTTTTCTCTGTGTGTTTCATATCACAAATTTCAGCTTTCATTGCTTTTATATCTCTGCCAAACTGTTCCTTCATTTCTTGGCTTGTTTCTCCTCTGTGTTTCTCTAACTTTCTATCAGTGACTGTTCTTACTACAATTATGTTCTCTTTGAACTCTCTTTGCAACTTAAATTTTATTTCTTGTGAGTGTTCTGGGCCCAGAAATTATCATCTTTATTGCCTTTGCCTTCTTTAAGTTCTGCTATTTCAAAATCCCTGGAATCGGTTTCTGGGTTGTCAGATCTTTCTCTAGGTGGTTTATTACCTCATTTCCTCATGGTTTTGTTTCAGTGAGTTGAAATTAATGTGTTGTTGATGGGCTTTGTCTCTTTCCCAAAGATTTGTTTTTATTAAACTATTTCTCCTTTAAGTGTTACCTTGAGTTCATTCAGGTATTAGAGTTTATGACTATTTTGGATTTATTTAACTATTAATTTTGAAGATGTTCTCAATATTCAACCTTCTGTTGAGACCTTAATCTTCTTCGCTCTTTAGTGAAGGAAGCACAAAATACAGAACTATATATGGTCCAGAGATATAGTATTTGTTAATGTAAGTTGAATATGAAGATCATTAAAATGTCAACATCTATGCTTTGAGTAAAGGTTTACCTTTACAATGCCATCTAATATTAACTAATTAGGCAGAGCCTATTGCTAGTTTAACATTATAACTGTTCTCCTCACAACAATAATAGATGCTGTGTACATTCGCTGTACATCTAATTAAACCTAAAATTGACTTATAGAATTATATTACTGATACTGGCATATGACACAGACACTGAATAATAATGCCCTATATTGTGTTGGGTTCACCCACTATACCAATTTTAACAATGTGACATATATTTACATCTATATTTTTGTTACCTGCTAGTTACATACTTATGCTAAGTATTAATATATGCACCCAACCCCCACTTAGTCTACTAATTATAATCAAAACTACTAATGGTGATTTCTATGTACATTGTTTGATGATCTATTATAGGAATTTGTTCACAGTGCCACCATCTTATTGGTAGTAATATATATACAAAACTGTGTTACTAATTTATTTCTAGCTTAAGAGCATACAGATATATGTCACTATTAATCTATCGGTATGGTTGAGAATTATTGATACTTACAAGTTCAGTTATTAATAGAGAAGCTAGAGTAGGGAGAGAGCAGATTAAGATTAAGGATTAGTTTTAGGTGTAAAATAAAAAGTATAGAAGTAATTATATGATAGAGAAAAGCCTGGGGATACTCCTACTCCTGTCAAAAGATAATAGAGAAAACTTTAATATTCAAATGAGTTAGGTAGAATTATGAGTGAAGTGGAAAGAGTATAACTTCCAGATCTACTTGGAGCTTTGTGAAAGAGATCTTAAGAGTGTTGATCACAAGAGGGAAAGTTCCAGGAGGTACTTTATAATGATACATTGAGCAGTGGAAAGGTAGGGGAAGAGAAGGGCAGAAGAAAAATGAAAAAGAAAAAAAACGAGTAAGAAAGTATAGTTAAAATCAGGGAACCAGTTAAACTGCATGAAAAAAATAAAAGGATTATAGCATAGAGAAAGAAGAGAAAAAAGGAAAAGAAAAAAATAATAAAGGATAAAAGTGGACCCAAACTGACAAGTGAAAGAAAGGATAAAGTACAAATTGACCAACTATCAACACACAACACTGTACCATAAAACAAACAAACTAAATGAACATAATAAAAAAAAGAGCAAAGAATCAGTTACCACCCTATGCTATTGTATGGAACTGGTGCTGGGTGTTTTGGAATTATTCTGAATGTCTCTGTGTCGTTCCCAGCCAGCCCTAACACTGCTGAGCTTGCCAAGCACTGGTTTTGGATAAAATCTGCCCTGTACATCGTCTCTTTTGTTCTCCAGATCTTCTTTCTTCCACAAGCTGTACAGTAGATACTGCCTTGGGCAAGCCAAAACCTTCTGGTGGGAAGTATTAGCTGAAAAGTTGTTTTCCAGCCTCTTTTTTGCAATTCACAGTCCTTGGTGTCTCAGTCCGTTTTGGGTTTACCACTGTTGCCTCAGTTCTAGATGTTGGTGTGGGTGGCACAGATAGGATGAAGGGCTATTCCTCCCTTACTGTCTTGCTTTGGTGGCTGTTGCTTGGTTTAATCAGCCCACAGTTCTCTTGCTCCATGAAGAACACAATTGGAAGCACACTGGTCTGTGCAGCTCCCTGTCTTGCCTCCACTAGGCTCTTCTTAACCTGTTGTCACTGGGGGTAGGCTCTTTGCAGTCTGCTCACCTCTGTCCTTGTTTTGCTTTGTGCATTCTGTTCACCGTTGACAGCTGCCGACTGGAAAGGCAAGAGACCCCTGCTGTGTGGCTCACCTTCACAAGCTCATACTGCTTTGTGGGTGGGAGAGTCCCACTGTGAGCTTCTTCAGATCACGATCACCTGACTTTTACCTCTACTCCTTAGATTATGCTATAGTTTCCAGGTGTACTTTTTAATTTCTTTAGGGATTTAAAAATTTTTTTTCTAAAGCTTCTACTTCTCCACCATCTTGACTGGAACCTTGCACAGTGACAGTTTTTAAGAGTATTTCCTTTCCACATTACTGAGTTGGAAAAAACAAATGTCAATAATTGTATCTCTCACAAATGCCATATTGTTAATCAGGTTGACATAGGAAGGAAGCACAGTGAATTGCAGTGTTACCCTTTCAGATAGGCTACTTGAATACCAACAGAGAAAGGGAGTTTTATGAAACCACAATAGTCAGCCCCTAGTCCCCAAAAAGATTCATGTTCACCTCATCATGCAAAATGCACTTAGTCTTTCATTAGCAGTTGCCAAATTCTTACGACTTCCAGCACTGCTAAAAAAAAAAGTCCAAGTCCAAAGTCTCCATTGAGACCAAGACAGACTCAGCTATGAGTTCCTTTGAAAATGAAAGAAAAGTTAAATCCTCAACATATAATGGCACAGGGTAACCATTCTCATTCCAAAAGGGATGAACAGGAGGACCAAAGCAAGTTCTAAGCCCAGCAGGGCAAGTGTTAAATCCTGTAGTTCCATGTTCAGCACCCAGGATAAACTGCGGTAGCAGCAAGTGATGAACTTCATAGGTCTTGGGTGGCCCCGCCCCTACAGCCTTGCCTCCTACTACAATCTTCATCTTTTCTCCTTTGTGCTGCCCTTGCCCAAATCCCGAAGCCTTCCTCAAAGGACAATCCGTGTTCCTGGTTTCTTCAAATTTTGGGAGTTTCCCTTGCTCCTTGGGCTTCTCCTTTACAGTGTCATGCATTGCTCTTCTAGGGGCATGCTGCCTGGCCTCCAAGGTCTTCCTCTGAAATTTGGGTGGAAGCATTTGTAATCCCACAACTCTTGTTCTCTGTAAGTCTGTAAAACCAGGATTGTGTCAATGTCGTCAAGGTTTACCACTGGCTTGAAGAGTAAGTAGCCTCACTCTTTGACCATCGCTGCCTAGGTCTCTGAGTTTTTAGATGATTGAAGTCCAGGTGCCTCTCTCTCTTATGACACTATAGGATACACTTCTCACAGCAAAGTCCTTAGCCTCTCCACTCTTGAGTTAGTAAAAGGTGGGGTCTTAATGACTTTTATGGTACCCTCAAGACATCTTTTTTATAGTCCTGAGTATAAATACTTTGCTTCTTTTTAATGCTCATTTCTCACTTCCCTGTACTCATCTGCCTGGCCACTGCAGACACTTTCAGTTTGGCAAAATAGCAACTTTTTAATATCATTTTTTCTGCCATTTTTTTCTGTCTTTTGCCATATCATTGGCCAACACTTGCAAACAGCAGCCATGTAGCAGCCTGGACATCAGGCTGCCTTGAAATTTTCTCCACCAGATTAAGTAGTCCACCCCCTTAACCTTAGCTTCAGGCAAAGTTTCTGGACAAGGGCAAAATGCCAACAAACTTTTTGCCAGAGCACAGAATGCATAATTTTTAGGTTACTTGCTGATAATTTTTCCTTCCCATTGGAAACTTCTTGAGTCTGGCCTTTCCAGTCAACACTTCTGTCTGGTCCTCTGAGCTCCAACCAGAATCTCCCATCAAGATCAGTTCAGAGCACCCCAAGGCTTTTAGAGCCAGCATCCTCAAACCTTTCCAAACTCCTCCCACAGACTGGTTCTTCAGGCTTCTAAACCATATGGTCAGGTAAAGTCACAACAGCAACCAAACTTCTCTGGTACCAATTTCTTGCTTAATTATTTTTTTGTTGCTGTGACTCAGCATCCAACACCCACAACTTTAGGGAGGAGAGATATACTTTAGCTCATAATTTAGAAGGTCATGGTCCACTCATGAGGGGGCAGTAGTGGAAGCACCAGGCAGAGGTGGAGGTGGAAGCAGCTCCTCATAGCATTTCAGGCAGAAAGCAAAGTTCCAGAATGAAGGAAGAAAGGGAGGGAGGGAAAAAGGGAGGGAGGTAGGGACAAAGGGCGGAAGGAAGTAGCATAGACCCTTCCAGGTCCTGTCCCAGGGATCTACCCCTTCTGAGTCTAGCCTCAGTATTACGCCCCTTTCAGTTTTAAGTACTCAATCCACGACACATCTGTAATCTAATCTACCACATGCCTGTGGGGGTTTTGCCACTACACACAAGGGCCGGGGGAGAGGAAAGGTGAGCGTGCAGCTGGGCCCCCTTGTCCCAAGAGTACCAGACCCAGCTGGAGTCTGTCGAAGCAGGAACTCTCTTTATTCAGGAAGTACAGAAGCTTATATAGGGTAGAGGGAGAACATGGCAAGGAGGGGAGAGCAGGCGATCTGACGTGGTGTCTACGTAAGTGCACATTAAGCCAGTTGGCGAGATGTCCATGCAGGCAGGTGCTGGTGCTCGCAGCAATAGTATTGGGATCTTGCGTGGTCCACAAGGGCGGAAACAGCTTGACCCAATCATCTTCCTTGGTAAACACCCAAGGTGGCCACCCCCGGGATTTCTGGTGGGCACCATCTTAGATATCACCCCACACATGCCTGGCTTCTACCACATACCTATAATATACCACATACCCACTGTCACCCCTCCAGACCAGCCCCCATCAACTAATAGTACATGGTTCCACAAATAATTTGTATCATCCAAATACATGAGACTTTTGGGGCACATTCCAAGTCCAAACCACAATAATGACCAAAATGACTTTGTGCTGTCGTTTTTAAGTTTTCTGGAGGACTGTATTCTCACATCATGCTCTGCTGTGGCAGGTCTTCCTGCTGCAACAAATGGATAATGAATTGTGTTTTTATTTTTGGCATTGATCTTCTTTAGGGTAGAGAATGTCCCTCATTTATTTACATTTCTGAAAATTTTTAGTATGTATTGGATTAATACATTAGAATTCCATAGATTTATGGGGTCTGAAGTTGTATAAGTGTTGGGAAGTGGTGTTAGTACATTAAGCATGATACTTGAGCAATAGGTAATGGTCTTGTTGGCAATACAGTGGTGTCGTTAGGCACTGAGCGTCTGTTCCAGAGCCCTGTGTGGACCCAGAAGTAGAGAAATGCTGTATGAAAGCCATGCCATGTGGTACAAACCTGTAATTCCATCATTCTGGGAGGCTAAAGCAGGAAAATTACAAGTTTGAGCCCAGCCTGAGCAACTTAGCAATTTAGCAAAGACCCTGTTTCAAAATTGAAAAAAAAAGTGGGGTGCCAGATGTAGCTTAGTGTAAAAGGCACTGGGTTCAATCCTTAGTATCACAAAAAATAAAAATAAAAAATCAAACACAACAAAACAAAACCCCTATGTGACTTATGTGGTACTCGAACCGCCAGTAGGGAACCAGCAACATTGCCTTATATTTGCTCTTCAGGTTTTGGAGACACCTTTTGAACTGTTCTCTGTCAGAGATGCAGTCCCTGAGGTGGTGGTTGGATGTGGGTGGCTTGGATGCATCACCTGTCTCTTTACTCAAAGGCTTTGGAGGGACAGTTGTAATTTCCTTTCTTCAAGCAGAGGGCACTGTAGGATAAGATTATAGTGTCCTCCATCATTATACGTAAGTGTAGACTCATTAGGGAATGGGAAAGTTTGATTTTTATTATGTATTTTTTGGCTGTTTTACAAGATTTCGGTTGGTTATGTGAATTTTATTAGCTGTCTTAAAAAGCTGTTTGTTTTCTTTTTTTTGTACAGTGTTTTGGTTGTATAGAATAAGATGTCCAGAATGGTAAATTGGTATTGTAAAGAGTACTTTTGTGTATTGATAAAGTGATTAAGAATTTTTCATCAGTAATTTTCAGCTTGTAAATATTTGAGTGAGTACATGAATCTAGATGGGGGAGGGGCAAAGGTGCTTAAGACCTATAAAAGTAATAAATATCTATAGGTTTTAATATGTTAATCTAATGTCATAGCAGCTGCATCATGGCAAATTATATGCCAGAAATTATTTTTAGTATAAAAAGTGTTTTAATTGAATGTTTTACCCAGTAAGATTAGTTTGCTTTGTAAAGACTTGATGAGATTTTTATTTAAATTGTTGGTATGTTACATTGTTTATCAGGATAAGATGAAGTAAATGAACCTTTCTTCCTATTCCCACCCTGTTGTGCTTTTCATGAAGAATGTTGGAATAAATAATACTTAATTTAATCAATGTCATAAAACATGAGTTGCCTTCATAGATGTATTTAAAAATACTAATTTTAGTCATAGGAAAAGTTTGAATGATTAGAATGACTTCTAGTTACCGCTATTTTTTTCTTTTTCCAATCATAATTTAAACTTGTTTTTATCAGATTTTGTTAAAATTATTAAACAAATTGGCTGAGTTATTCAGGTTCGCGTGTCTGTCTACAAATTAACAATAAAAGATACATATAAAATATTGAACATTTAAATTATATTCTGCTTATAGAAGCATCTTTATTTTTCTAAACTGTTCAGTTAAATAAAATTATTAAATCATAAATTGAAAAATAAACTTAAAGACCATAATTAAATGGAGAAGATGTTTGCTTTTGTTTCTGACTACAACAGTTTATGCTAATTCACTTTACATTCTTTCTCTTTATGCATCTTTTGTTACCTGGAGAATATGCCTGCGGAGGGATGGAAACTCTTTGCTGTTGGAAAAGAGTTAGTTAGCTAGTCTATAAACTATGAGATATGGTCCTTACGCCATTCTTTGTGTTCATGAGAAAAAGCTCTCATATCTGTTAACTGCTGAGCTAGGGGCCAGCAATCACAGGTGCTTGTTTCTGGCCATACACCTCCAACTGTTTAAGATTGCTGGACTGAAGGATTGCTGCTGACACTGACCGATGTGTTAAGTCACTGGAAGATAATTCTGCCTCAGCTGTCCTGACAACTGTGTTGACCTTCCATCTCATGAAACCTGAAGTTTTATTGAGTACTTACTAGCTGCAGTTTGATCGAAGTCAGTATTTAATTTTATGAATGTTCTCTCATTGCGGTACAGTGTAGGTTATTATAAATGTTACCATTCAGTTTTTAATTAATCTTGCAGAAAGGCAGAGCATATGTTCCTTAACTTTTGTTGTCACTTTTCTTATTTTTTTCAAAGATGTTTTTGAGAATTCTTCCAATAAAGTTTAACTGAAATGATAGAGGTATAAAAATCTTAAGGAAGCTAATCGCTTGTCTGGCTGCCTGGCTTTTACTAGCTATTGTACATTAAAAAATAGCGAGTAGCAAACTAACTCAGAATAGTACTTTAATAGCCCTCATCAGTTACCTAATGGAGGAAGTACTTGAAGCATTACCCATTGAGCAAAGTATAAATTCCAGTAAGATATGAATTGGATTTATAATTATTTATCTTATGCATTTAGAAAGTTAGTATTTAATGAGGTGGCTTTCAAATGATTTTGACCATGGCCACAACACAAAGTCCTGTTCACCCTGCTAGGCATGTACACATTATATATATCTTCAAAACTGGAAGAGAAGTTTCACAGAGCAGTGCTACTTGTGCCTAACAGTGGGTTGGGACCTTCTGTTTGAAGAACTTTTATAGAAACAAATGTCCTTTTGCTAGACTTTGAATTCATTTGCTACTGAATACATATGTATATAAACATTAGCATAATGCTGGTTTCTAGAACTGGCCTAAATTTCAATTTTCCTTTATGTGTACTTTTTGCCCATTTCTCATTCATATAATGTCATGCTAATAATTGATGAAATGTACTGGGAATTTATGTGACCTTAGCAAAAAGTGGGTAAGTATAATCTTTCTTAAGTGATTCTTTCTTGTGAGCTTTGGAAAAGCATATTTCTAAATGACTGAGATAAGCCACAAGGTCATGTTGTCCATCCCTTTGTCAGTAGAGAAAGACAAATGATGCCAGCCCCTGTGAAATGCTTTTAATTTCCTCAAGGACTTGGTTTCCAGCAGACCATGGCACAGCTCTTCTTGGTGTCTCTCAGTGGTGTCTTTTCAGTGTTACCTGAGCCATGTCTGTAGCAGGTGCAGGCCAGCATGATCCCTGTGCTTCACATGAAGTGCTCATTAATAATCTAGCATTGTGTGTGGGCTCTGCTGCCATGGTGGAAGTCTATCTTTCTGGGACCTTGCCTATGGGGAGGATGAGAGGTGCATTCTGGGTCCATTCACCTAAATGTTTGGCTAGGCTGCATACAAGGCAAGTGTTGGTGGTGTTTACTGTTTTTTACAGTTTATGTTTGAAAACTCTGTGTGTGTGGAACCTTTAAAAAGTCATTGCAGGAATTGACACCGGCAGTCAGTGGTCTTCATAGCTGTGTGACCATATTTTAAACCATGTCTGCTTTCTTCCTTTAGAACTCAGGATGCTGCTGGCCCTGAACTGATACTGCCTGCAAGCATTGAATTCAGGGAAAGTTGTGAGTAACTAAAGATTCTATTTTTAGAGAATTATTTCTTATTCCATTTTTCTCCATATGATTATTGTGTGTTTTGTTTTTTATTTTGTAGCTGAAGATTCATTTTTATCTGCCATTATCAATTACACAAATAGCTCTACAGTCCACTTTAAGTTGTCCCCTACATATGTGTTATACATGGCTTGTCGGTATGTATTGTCCAGCCAGCACAGACCTGACCTCAGTCCTACGGAGCGCACACACAAGGTCATCGCTGTGGTCAACAAGATGGTGAGCATGATGGAAGGGGTCATTCAGGTAAGCCCCACCTGGGAAGCCCTAGGCCTGTGTCCGTACTTAGCTTAGACCAGTAAAGGCAGGCACTTACCTATCTTGCTTAAATTGTTGACTCTATCGATAAAGATTTTTTTGAAATCAAAGTTATATGATCTATGTAGAGAAATGCATTTCTTTGAAAAGTTGAAATGTCTTTTTTCTTTCCTATAAATTTTAGAATATATGAAGATAAATTTGTATTTGGTAACATAAAGATCAGGAGAAAAACCTCCTAAAATTGCAATAGCAATTTTGAGAATATGTTGAGACTATAGTGGATATTCTTAGAATTTTCCTTAATTATTGAAATGAAATTCACATAATGTAAAATAAACTACATTTTTCAATGTGAACAGTTCACTACAACTTAGCACATTCACAATTCTGTACAACTACCACCTCTAGAACATTTACATTGCTCTAGAGTAAAACCCACCCTCCTTTCCCCCCAGGCCCTGGAACTGCTTATTAGAACTTTTGCTTGGTAGTGGAAGGCCCTTTCTCTTTTTAGTGGACCCACTGTGATGTCAGTTATTTATTTTTGACAGCACGTGTATAGAAATGATGGACACCATGATGAATTTCTCATTTAGGATAAAATCCTTTCATAAACGTGTCTTTAAAAGTTTTAAGGAATAAGAATGCTGTTGGCAGAATGGCTTCATTCCTTTCTTCTGTCAATCTATGGTTGATAAAATTGGGATAGCAGTTTTTGCATTTGAAGATTTATTCCTTAAAGTCTTTACAAGTAAATTTATGCATGTTTTAAAACTTTTTCTATTGTTTGTCCTTGTCATCAGAGCTCTTGCTCAGCTGTGAAACTCTAAAAGTGTAATGTTGAATAACATGATCAGATGGTTTGGTTGTGCTTTCCCTGGCAGAGTCACTTGAGAGAATCTACAGTGATCTTTTAATTTCCTCATAATTGCATTATAATGACAAGCCAAAATTTTTCAAAACATGCTTTTTTCATCTTTGAACAAGTAACATAGTAAGAGCTTGGTGGGATTACAATTATTTTGCTCAAGTTAGGAAAAGGAAGGCCATTTTATTTGGATACCTTTCTGTTACTCTGATATCATTGTTTTATGAACCAGCATGACTTTGCTTTTGATTGTCTCTCAGAGCCATTGTCTGTCTCCTGTCATGTTTGCACTTGTAAGCCCATTTCAATCTGGAAACACCACATCGCTTTGAGACTGTCGTTGCTGGTGTCTGCTAGCCAGTACAGTCTTTCCAGCTTCAAATTTAGGTTTCGTATACAACTGGAAGAGTCTTAAAAATCTGTGGCAGCAAATAATTTAAATTCTACTTTAAAAAAGTTAACTTAGTATAGGTATATGTTCCTTATGCATTACTAAATGTTCAGCTGTTATTTTGAGGTTTTTATGGATCCTTCCAGTCTTTCATTGTTACTAATTTAGGGGAATGGACTCATGTTACATACTGTTAAATAGTAAGCACCCACTATCATTAAAAGACATTTAGAAGTCCTTCCTTTGAAAATTTTTAACAAAATCAGTGTATGTGTTTTATTGTGACATCATCATAGATAAACTATAAAATTCACTTACTGTGCCAATGTTAAGAACATAAGTGTATTCTTTATTTCATATGCAAGGCTGCTTCAGCATCATAAATGAAAACGTTATTTGGGAATAACATAACTAAATGTTGTGCCTTCATGTTGTGCCTTCATATTAGTGTTTTAATTTTTTTGAACGATCATGATTGTTTACAAGTTTCTTTCTCTCGTTCTTCTTGATTTCTCCTCGTCTGTTTTTCTCCAGGAAGTAGACCAGGTTGATCAGGTAGGACATACTGCTGGGAGCTGATCCTGGCTGTGTTGGCTTAGCTGAGTTTCTCATGCTGCTTCCATGTTAAATACAGTACTACAGCACCTGGACTGAACAGTTCATAACACTCATTCAGCAACTGAGACATGCAGTACTAAAATCCTTTTTGACTGTGCAACTTTTATCAGCATTTCATAATTTCTGCTTAATGCACTTCAGTGTGGATATGAAATGACCAAAATTCTGTTTCTTCTCTTTATTATTTATCCTTGGTTCCTATTCTTTGGATCTCATCTGAGGTTGCCTGGCCTGCAAATGTGGTCGGAAAAGGACGCGATAGATCAGTACTTGATACTGAGTTGCATGGTGTCCTAGCCAGTGACTACAAGTATCAGGGTGGCTGTGGGTAACCATGGATACATGTGTATACTGCACAGATTACCAGATAATGCACTACCTACAATTCGGTGTCGTATTATTTGAAATCTCCATTTTCCCATGGATTCCATCCTTTGGAGCTAATTAGAGCCACATATCTATACCTGAGCCAAAGAAACAGCTGCAGTGGTCATTGCTTCCCACTGCTCTGTGTGTATCCAAATACCCCTGCAAGTATCTGGTATCTGTGGTAAATACCTGGGCAAAGATGGGAAGGTACTGGTCTATCTTCGGCAGCTTTTCAGGAGCACTCCTGTTTGTTTTATTGTTTTTGTTTGTCCTGCCTTGCTTACGGAGATGTGTTCTGTCCACAGAAACAAAAGAATATTGCAGGCGCTCTGGCCTTCTGGATGGCAAATGCATCTGAGCTTCTCAACTTTATCAAGCAGGACAGAGACCTCAGCCGCATCACGCTGGATGCCCAGGATGTCTTAGCACACTTGGTTCAGATGGCATTTAAGTAAGACATGTTTTTGGAGATGTTGGTAATCTGTAAATAGTTAATCATACATGTCGTTTGCATGGCTACTGTTAGAAGTTTTATCTACTGTTATTGAAGATATTCATTAAGAAGCATAAGTAAAATATGTTGACCTGGAATATTAAATTCAGTGAGCTGTGTTTTAAGAATCTTGAGGAAACCTTATTTTAAAAAAGAAATGGAAAATATTTTTAAATAATATACATTGTTGCACATGTGGTAATGGCAGTGTGTTGTGCCAAGATTAATAAAGTTGCCTGCATATTTTCAGATACTTGGTTCACTGTCTTCAATCAGAACTTAATAATTACATGCCAGCCTTTCTGGATGACCCTGAAGAAAACAGTCTGCAAAGACCAAAAATAGGTTTGGCTGTTCTGTACTTCCTCCTTGCCTCTTCTTCCTTTGTATTTAATTTCATTTTAACTTTTGTAGGGGATATGTTTTCAATATAAATTAGATGTCTTGTTGGATTTGGGAATTTTAAAAGTAATAACCATTAACTATCACCTGTTTTGTTTATGAATAGTTCTCATTTTTGGAATGTCATGCCAATCATATATATGTGCAGTATGGTTAACTAGTAACCACATCATGTAGTTTAAGACTATACGATACTGCTTTCTGTTTGAAAGACTTTAGTATTTCAAAGTGATCCATGCTAGTTATTCCTATACCTTCTGCTGTCTGAATTTAATGTGATCGAATAATCATTGGTTGACACTTGGCCTGTCTTCTCATTTGTCCTGACAGATGATGTGTTGCACACATTGACGGGAGCCATGTCTCTGCTGCGACGCTGCAGAGTCAATGCGGCCCTGACCATCCAGCTGTTCTCGCAGCTCTTCCACTTCATCAATATGTGGCTCTTCAACAGACTGGTGACTGATCCAGATTCAGGGCTGTGCTCCCACTACTGGGGAGCAATCATCCGCCAGCAGCTGGGGCACATTGAAGCCTGGGCAGAGAAGCAAGGACTAGAGCTGGCTGCTGACTGTCACTTGAGCAGAATTGTACAGGTGTGTGTACAGGATATCTACCTGATGTTAATGTCAGACTTTATAACGGGAAAGAGGTTAGATATACCAAAACTTCAGCGTTCACTTGAGCTCTTCCCACATACAAATAGGGAAACAGTGATGTGTTTGTACTTGGGCTGAAAACCCAGCACTCCTAACTCAGTGGCTTCATGGGAATTTCTCCCAGTTCTGGAGGCCAGAGATTGAAATCCTGATGCTGGAAAGACTACTTCCTGCTGAGGGTGCTGAGGGAGAATATGTTCCAGCTGTTTTTCTCCCAGCTTTTGGAGTTTCCTCAGCCTGGGGATGTATCAGCCAGTCTCTGCCTCTTTCTTCTCATGGCAGTCTCCTTTGTGTATGTCTGTCTTAGAGTCCCTTTTGCATAAGGACTCTTGTCATACTTGATGTGCCTAACTTATCATAGCTTGATTACTTCTCTAAAGACTGCATGTAAATGAAGTCCTTTCTAAAATCCTAGTGGTTAAACCTCTAACTTAATTTTGAAGAACACAGTTCAACTATAATAGGTGTGTAACTGTTATGTATAGATGGGTGTATAGATATCCTAAGTGTCCTTTATATCAAGACCAAGAAGGCATATTTCAGAAAGCTCCATACTGAAAGATAAATACCAGGTTAAAAATGGACAGTTAACCCTTGGTACCAGCTAAATAATATTTAAATGCCAGCCATCTCTGAGTGAATTTTAAGATATCAAAGACTAAACTGGTGTTTTGCAGTTAAGGAAATGCAAATGAGTTAACTGTAACTTCAGACCCTAGGACAAGGACAAATTTTTTTTTTTGTATGCCCTTATTCTTGATTTTAAAGACACTTCGTATACAAAGAGACTCTTTTTTACTAATTATAAAAATGTATTAAGAATGGGTCTGGAGAAATAGTTCAGTAGTTAAAGTGCCTAAGCTGAGTACTCAAGTTCTGTTCCCCAGCACCACATAAGCTGAGTACTCAAGTTCTATTCCCAGCACCACATAAGCCAGGTGATATAAAGGCACATGCCTTTAATCCTAGCACTTGGGAGGTGAAGGCAGGAGGATTGCCAGGATTGCAGTATTGCCATTGAGGGCCAGTCTGGGCTACTTAGAATCAGTCTGAATAACAGAGCGAGACTCTGTCTCAAAAAAAAAAAATTCATTACAATGAAACTATTGGGTCCCTATAATTTGTTATCTGATTTGTTATATAAATGTGTAAAACTTTCAAGGGAAAATTTTAAAATGCATTATGAACATTAATAATTGTTGAATCTAATTGTATATGTGGTTTAGTAAAATCTAGAGGGCATTTGAAAGCCTTTTGTAAGACAATATTTTTAGTTTAATGTTAATATAATTGTGTTTTAAAATATATATATCCTGCATGTCTAAATGATATTAGCAAGTTTTTAACTTTATAAAATATTACATAAAGGCCATTCTTTGAGTATGGAGGGTAGTGAGGATTTGAAGACAGAGCTGTGCACATGCTAAACACGTACTCTGCCAGTGAGTTATACCCTTGGCACTAGAGGATAATATTTGTTAAATACTTTCAAATAATATTTTATATCACTTATTCTTTTAAAAGGCAACCACTTTACTTACCATGGATAAGTATGCACCTGAAGACATTCCAAATATAAACAGCACCTGCTTTAAGTTAAATTCACTGCAACTTCAAGCCTTATTACAAAATTATCACTGTGCACCTGATGAGCCTTTTATCCCAACGGTAAGTGGGTATTAAACTATCACTGCAAAGCATGCGTATGTTTGCACAGGGATATTTGAATTTTAAAAAATGAGAAAATTTAACAACTTATTTAAGTTTGCTTATTTAAAATCATCTGATGAGATCGTTTAACTGTTCTTATCCAAAATAGAATTCAATGCAAGGGAGAGAAACTACATAAGCATTTTAAGTAGAAAGAGATTTAATTCAAAAATTGCTTTTGGTAAATTGAAAAGACTGAAGGAGGAAGTTGGGAGTTTGCACCTGGAGTATTGCTTTTAGGTGACACTCTCATAATCGCCACAAGGCAGAATCACTTCCACAATCACAAAGATTCTCTCTCACAGGACTGTCATATGTGTATGTTGCTGTCAGCAACAGCATTACGTGAACCTCCACTACACAGCTACAGTCCTCTTACAGAAAAGTGTCTGAAGGCAAAACCCAGTCTCTAGGAGATACCCTATAAAGCTGTGTATGGTAAGGCAAGCCTGAATCCCAGCCCTCAGGATGCTGAGGCATAAGGATTACCTCGAGTTCGAGGCCAGTGTAAACTATAGTGAGTTCAGGACCACAGGACCAATCTATACTACAGAGCGAGACCTTGTCTTAAAAATAAAAGAAATGAAGAAAGAAATCTCCCACTATACTGTTTATCCAAAGAGACATGATGCAAGTTCCTGTCATTAGACTCAAGCACGTGTCCTGAGGATTGTGTAAACTGAGCCGATAGATGACTTGATCTTCAATACTAAAAGTAGTCCCAGACTGAATCACATTGTTAGTAGTACAGTGTATCAATAAGTCATGTCACTAAACTGCAGTGAGAAAGAATGAATTATAGTGACCCATATTACTTTGTGAATATTATAATTAGCACAGAAGTTGTATGTCAAGTGTGTACTATGTGTTTTCATCCATAAGAATTTCAGGAGCTAGCAAGTCAGTCTAGTGTTAAAAGCCTGGAGCATTGTGCACTTGGTGGAGCAAGAAGAGAGGAGTGTGGTGGAAGGCCTTCTCGGGGCTAGTGTCTGCTCGAAGGGTGGAGGAGAACGTGGTGGCACAGCAAGTGTCTTCATTGCACTGAACTGTGCAGTTAGGATTGAGAACTTCTGTGTATGTATATTATTCACCAATGACATGTTTTTAAATGAAAATCACCCAAAAATTCATAACTCATAAATACCTTCTATTTATATATTTCCAAAGTGGAAAATTATTGTGGAGATACTTTATCTTATGTTTCTATATTTTAACATCATATAAGCTTTACTGTGTCATTCAACAAAATAGTTCTGATTTTTTTTTTTTTTTTTTGGTAAATTCATATGGCAAAAAATTTAACATTTTTTTGGTAAATACATGAATTCCAAATTTTGTAACACATTAGAACCTTGGGGTTTGGAGAATCAGTGAGCATCTATGTCTGTCCTTTTTTCAGAGGTTTGCCCCTTTCCTATCTGACCATTGCCTGTCTTTCTATCCTGTCATTCAGGTTTGGGCATTTTTTTGTCATTATTTTTGTGCATTTCATCAGAGGGACACAATCTGTAGTCATTCTTTCATGCTTGGTCCATTTCACTGAGCATTATTGACTCTAGGTGGCCCTGTTTTCATTCAGGCGCTTCATATTAGTCTTTCTTTGTGGCTGCGTAGTAGTTCCTTGTGTATAGGTACCACATCTTTGACCATTCCTGTATGGATGGGCAGGTAGGTTGCTTCCAGGATTTGGCTAGTATTAATTGTGGTGCTATAAACATGGATATGCATGTGTCTTTTTTGGTATTTTGACTTTATTTCTTTTGAGAATATGCCCAGTAGGGCGGTAGCTGGATCAAATGGAATTTCCATTCACAGTTTTCAAAAGAAACTCCAGACTGCCTTCTGCAATGGCTATACCAGCTTGCATTCCCACCAGCAGTGGAGTAGAGTTCCTTTTTTTCCCCACATCCTTGCCAACAATTGTTTTTTGAGTTCCTGATGTAAGCCATTCTAATTGGAATGAGGTGAAACCTGAGTGTTTTTATTTTTGTTTCTCTGATGGCCAGTGATGATGAACACTTTTTCACATGCTTGTTGGCCACTTGTACCTCTTCTGAGAAGTTTTTCATTTCAGCTGCCCACTTCCTGATGGGATCATTTATTTTAGATATTAATCCTTTGTGTGAAGTGTTACTTGCAAATATCTTTTCCCACGCTGTGGGTTGTCTTTCACGTTACTGACTGTTTCCCTTTTGCAGTGCAAAAGCTTTTCAATTTAATGTGGTTCCATTTGTTCATTCATGCTGGGATTTGTTGTGCAGTTGGTGATCTGTTCAAAAAAACACCCTTCCTGTCTGTGTGTCATTTAGAGTTGTACCTATTTTGTCTTCAAGTAATCTCAGTGTTTCTGTTTTGATATCCAGTTCTTACATCCATTTTGATCTTATTTTAGTGTGTGATGACAGGTATGGATCTAGTTTTGGTCATATCTAGTGGGTGTGCAGTATGCCTCTGTCACTTGTGTGTCTATTTCATTTTCTATGTGTGGAAAGTTTTCTCTTATGACTTTAGTGAACAGATTTTTTAGGCCTTTAGTGTAGATTTCCATTTTTTCTTATATTCCTGATATTCTGAGATTAAGTATCTTTGAGTCTTCTATAATCTGTAGCATTCCATTTCTTTTTTGACGTTGAATTATTTCATGTTTGTTAACAGTCTGGTCTGTTCTTAACGTTCTTGTCCTTTAAATTTGAAATTCTGTCTTCATTTTGTGTCATTCTGTTCCCTATGCTTTCAATGAAGTTTTCACCTCTTGATGCTCTTTTTTCATCTCTTCATATTTTTGGAATTCTTTAGTGAACTTGTCATTCATTTCCTGTTTTGACTTTTGTAGTTCTGCTAGTTTTGCATTTGTGTCTTCTTTAAATCTTTTCTGAATTCTTCAAGTATTTTGTATAAATTGTTTTCTGAGTCTGTCTTTTATTCTTTAAATGTTTTGTGTAGTTTGTTGTCTGAATCAGGCTTGTGTTCTTCCAGTAGACTATTTTTTTTTTTCAAAGTTGAGGAATTTGAGATCTTCCTCTGGTTCTATCTGAGTCTCCCTTGGTGGGCTGGGGAGTTCTGCAGCATCTTGCCCCATGTTTTCTCCTCTTGCTATTGACCGTTCCTTTGGCTTGCTGTGATTACTCTTTGAGCAATCTCTGTTTTTTGACAGTGAAGACTGTTGTTCTGTGGGTGTGTAATACTCTGTGTGTCACTGAGGTGGGATTCTTTGTTACAGGACAGCTAGTTCCTTCTTTCCCACTTGATAGTTGCTCTTAGGTCTGTTTTCGAGGGTTTTTTTTTTTTTTTTTTTTTTTTTCTGGTTAAGCTGGGTTGGCACCCTCTCGCCTTCTGGCAGGTTGCGCAGGGAGTGGATGCCTCTGGGTGCCTCCAGTGATGGGTGGTTATTAGGCCCACCCCGGTGGGCTCTGAGGTGCAGGTAGGGGTCTGGGCGCCACTAGGTTGATGCCTCTGTCGTGCAGCAGATACGGGTGCCAAGTAGGCTCCATTGCGTTGGCTCTGAGATATAAATGAGGGTCTGGATGTGGATACCTCCGTGCCCCTGTGGTGCCGCTGTGATGAGTGCAGTGTAGGCCGAGTTGTGTTGGCTCTAAGTTGTGTGCAAGGGGTCTGGGTATGGCTTCCTGGATGCCTCCGGTGCACAACAGTAATGGATGGAGGTTAGACCCAGCTGTGCCTGATTCTGAGGTGCAGGCAGGTTTCTGGGCACAGTGTATATATGATTTCTAATTATTGATAGTTAACTGTTCTAATAGGGATATTGAGTAGGTTGGGAGTAGATTATAATTAGAGCTTAGCGTTAGGTATCAATCATAGAGCAGGATAGTACTTATATGGTAGTGGAGAAACTGTTAGTACTCTTACACCTGACTGAAATTAACAGCAAAGAGCACTGTAAGCAAGTTTCAGAAGAGTTGGGGAAAGTTGAGAGTGAAGTGGTGAGAGTACAGCTTCCAGATCTGTAGAATACTTTAGGATATATGGTTCAGAGAGTTAATAAAGAGAGGGAGCAATTGAACAACTAACTGATACAGAGAGGACATAGAGAAGAAGTTGAAATGAAAGGAGAAGAAATGGAAAACAAAAGAGAGGAGAAAAACGAAAATGAAGAGGGACCCAAAGAAGTTTGCCAAAAAATAGTCAATGGAAGTTAGAAAAAAGAAAGGAAAAAAGGAAAGAAAAAATGTAAATAAAAATGAAAAGTGAAAAAGAAAAAAAGAAACAAAAAATATAAAAACAGAATAAAACCACAAAAGAAAAAGAAAAGGAAAGAAAATTTGATCAGTTGCAGGAAAGGGAAGGAGCTAAACTTAAGAACAGTAAATCATAGACCAAAATGTAACATTACAACAGTATTACAACTTCCAAGGCAGGAGATGGTGGTGGACGGGAAGACTAAATCTGTGGCAAGTGATGGCCATGGGCTCTAGGACCTGGGCTTATGTCCACCGCTAGTGATGGTAGTGCGTGGGGGGGACACGGGTCCATCTCTGAGGCCAAGGATGGTAGCAGGGTGTGGCTGCAGGCAGACGACCTGGCCTGGATCCACTGCAGGGGATGGCTCCTCAGCAAGAGGTGGAGGGAGGCACGGAGGGAGGCAAAGCTTCAAATCACAGGCGAGCCTGGTGGCAATGGGCGGGGTACCGGGGCTCCGTCCACAGTGGGTGAAGTGGGCAGGTGGTGAGACCTGGGCCAGTCTGCAGGGAGTGAAGGTGGCAGGTCTGGAGGCCCTGGCCTATATCCGGCAAATGTTGGCACTGGCTGCTGACTGGAGGACCTGGCTGTGCCTACGTTTGCTGCAAGTGATGGCGACAGGTGGAGACACCCTGGCCTCGACAACAAGCTATGGCCGTGTGTGGGGAAACCAGCCCTAGCTCCACCGGGACCGATACCTGCCCAAAAATACAGCTGTAATGACTGAATCTTAAAGATGTTAAAAGAATTATGCAAAGAAGTGCCAGCTTTGGAAAAGAAAACGTTTTCTTTGGAATTACTATCTTTTCATGTAAAGTTATAAGTTACTGGTAATTTCTAATTAATACTTTGGTTCACATTGAAATCGCATACTCTTTGCATGTGTGTCATTGCTGTGCAAAGCCAGTTCTGAATGTGCTAATCATTCTGTCCCCCTACAGAATGGGTCTGTGCATGTCTGTCTCAGACAAGTATACAGCAATGATCACACAGCTTTTGAATATTGCTGGTTGTGTGCCCCAGTCAAGCATGTCTTCATGACCTGGTGCTTTTGTCCCAACAGGATCTTATAGAAAATGTGGTGGCTGTTGCTGAAAACACGGCAGATGAGCTAGCCCGCAGTGATGGGAGGGATGTACAGTTGGAGGAGGATCCTGACCTACAGCTGCCTTTCCTTTTGCCAGAAGATGGCTATTCCTGTGATGTCGTCAGAAACATTCCAAATGGTTTACAAGAATTCTTAGACCCTCTGTGCCAGAGAGGTGAGTGCTATTGACTGTGCCCAGGCTGAAGTGAGCCTTTTGTTTGCTGTCTTTTCTTGACTGGCAGTCCACTTGGGTGGGAGTATGAGAATACTCATGTCTTTGATGGAATCTGTTCCCATGACTTGAAAAGCATGTCCTAGTGATGTGGAGTCATGCAGGTTCAGACATAAGCCTGTGGGTGTGTTGTGGCCCTATGGTGCATACCTGCTGTGCCCACTCAGTGCCCTTCCAGCATCTTCGGCCTTAACCAATAACAAGGAGCCATTGACTGCTCCACTCTCCTGTCCTTTGCTGAGCCTGGTATGTCTATTCATCCCCCTACACTCAAGCTGGGGCCTTGGGTTGGCCCCTTAGAGTAGTAATGATGACGCAGGCTTCCTGAGAGTCCACCTAGCCCTGCCACATGCACTGCTGTGGGCAGGTAACTTCTGGCCTCAGTTTCTCACCTATATAGTGGGCCGTGAGGTCACTGAGGATTGGAAGGGTTGCCCATGGGGTAAGGGCTTAGCAGTGCCCAGAGACCCACTGCTTCTACTGTTGGACCACCTTGCCTAGGTGGGTTCCACACAGTGTACCTATGAGTTTAAGGCGCAGCCCTGCCAAGGTCATGTCCACTTTAGCCATTCTCACTGCTGCACACCTGGCTGCAGTCTTTCGGGTACATGTAGATCGACTGCATATAATATGCAATCAGTATAAGCTCATGAATGAGACCACATTTAAATTATGCTTTGTTACTTTTCTATAATCTAAGGAATGTCTCAGATGAGAAGAATATACCCAGAACTTAGGGGTTCATCTTACAAAACAATAACAAGGGTGAAATTAAGCTGCTTTGCCCAGTCACAGTTACATAATGACTCTGGTTTTTACCTTCAGTGATTCTTTGACTTACTACAACAAATATGTCTTTGTATCTTCAGAGGAATCTTAAGTTTTCGATAGTTTAAAAAATTCAACGTAAGTGATTTGTCATGAAATATGTTGTTTGCTCAGTTCTCTGTGCCATTCTCAGAGGATCAAGGACTGGGAAGGGATGGCAGAAGTGACACCTGTTAGGATGTGAAGGAGGAAGAAGGGACCAGGAGCAGATGAGGGCACAGAGAACCCTATCTTGGAGCAGATCACACCTGTTTCCAGGTGGGAAGGAAGATGGGCGGGGCTGCAATGTGGTACTCTGGCAGATATCTGCTCTAACCTGTACACAGCTGCCATAACCATTCACAGATGTCCTTCTGTATGTACTGTATCTCAATGCTGCAGGCACATGGCCAGCTGTCCTTCCATGCATTTGTCATTTGTACTGCAGGCTTCTCCTCACCCTGCTCTCCTGCTCTCCTGTTCTTGTGGTCTGGGTTCTCTGCCATCTTCTCCGTGTCCTGCTTTGAGCCCTTCACCCATCTCCTAGAGAACCAAAGTACACTGTTGAGCATGGTGTTGTGCCCTAGCTCGGCGCGCGCGTGCTGTCTGGCATCAGTGGAACTGCTGTTCCATGTCTGTGCTGCTCTTCTGTTCGTACTTTCTGCTCCTGCTGCTTATTGAGCTTTCCTCCCTTGGTGACTTCCTCTGTGGTCTTTCTAAATACCGTTCAGGCCCCCTACTTCTGGAAACTTTGGCCCATCCTGGTGTGTGATGTGCCTTCCCCAGGAATGGCTAGTACATGTTGCTCTCCGTTGTCACTGTACTGCTGTCTTGATCTTGAAAAGGGGCTTTTCCCACGGGAGCCAGCACAGGGCTGGCACTTAGGCTGTAGCTCTGCAGAGGTCCAGCTCCGAGAGCACAGCTAGGCTGCCTCCCTTCTCTCTCGATACTGTGTGGGCCTGCTTCCTGCCAGGCTATCAGTGACTCTCATGCTTTGTCAGTAAGCAAGCAGGGAGACTAATTTACTAATATTTTGCAAATCTGTGTGATTTATAGTGGACAGACAAAAGCCTGTTTTGTTATATGTGCCACAGTAGAGATACTTGCTAGTGTGGAAATAGGTCTCGATGAGGTTCTCCTTGTGATATACCTGCAGGCTCTCAAGTGAGTCATTTTGGGCATAGGTGCCATTTCATCATGGTGTTGGCATCACTGTGTAATTTCATATGTGTTAGGTGATTAACATACACAGAGCCTAGTGCCCAGATGCCTTTAAAAGGCTTACAAAGGGTTGAGTGTTTCATGACATCAGTGTTTTTAATTCTTCATACTCCCTTCTTTGTAAGCTGACTAAAGACTTGTTATGTACTCTGAGTTCCTTTGTTTTTTTGTACAATGCTGTTCTATGAGAGACGATCATAAAACCAGCCTGGGCTTGTGCCTGGGTTGAGGTGTGTTCCTTAAGCTACCCTAAAGCAGTGTCTCCATTAGCAGCACAGTCCAGAACCTACTGTGGAAATCTGACATTTGAAAAATTAAGACCATAATTTGCATTTGTTGAGATTTCAGAATCTTGATAAACTTATGACTAAAATAAGGGAAGGAAAAGCAAATTGTAGTTATATTTTAAGGAACTTAGGTTGAAACGGTGATTTTTTTCCCTAAAAACAGTAAAACAATAAAATTTTATATCCTTAATTTAATTGAATGCCTTTTTGGTATCTCCTTCTCCCTTCCCACAAATAAACTTGCCCTAACTGTCCAAAAATAGCAATTCAGAACACCCCCTGATGCAATACCACAGGGTAGGAGCCCCCACTGGCACAGCTGGGATGATCTGCCCATGCCTACCCTAGCACGCCTGCTCCCTCCTTCAATGAGGCCTCTCAGCATGAGGAAGATAACAGCCTTGGGGAAAGGACTGGATGGGACCTGCTCAGAAAATTACTGAGAAACACAAAATAAAATTCCATTAAATGAGGCATTGTGTGTTTTAAATTAAAAGGTGTTATTTGTCCGTATGAAAATATCAAATACATTCTTTTAAAAATAAACTGGTTCTTAAATTTACTTTTAAGGAACTTGAGTATGAACTTACAAGAAAATATGAACAGAGAGTGGTGAGAAGGAGCCCACCTGACCCCCGTATTGTTTTACAAGTTAGATAATGTGTGGTAGATATTGGGTCCCCCATGCCTATGTCAGTTTCTGGCTCCCTTCCTCTTTCTTGTCCTTTGCTAAATGAACATTTTGAATGTCATTGATAGTCTTCTGGCCCAGTGGAGTAAATGTTCTGCAAAGAAGTAATTACAAGGCAATTCAGTGGTTACTTATGTAAGTAAGAAAAAGTTCTTTTGAGACAGAGAGGAAGAATATAACCAATTTCAGTTTTCTCTTTGGTACTGAAATCCTACTGGAGGAAAACAAATACTCATTTTAAATGGCAATTCAGTTTTCAAAAGGAATGAAAGTATAAGTAAGAAAAAGATCATAAGATATTAGGTAGTTGATAATTTGTTTTGTGATTTTCCATTTTATAATTTGCTTGCTTCCTCCTTAGGATTTTGCAGGTTAATTCCTCACACACGTTCACCAGGTACTTGGACAATATATTTTGAAGGTGCGGATTATGAAAGTCACCTTATGCGTGAGAACACAGAACTGGCAAGTATTTTAAGAGTGTTGGACTATGGAATGATATATTTTTATAAAAACTTAAGGATTTGGTACAAACTTGGTCTTTGCTTATCCTGAACAGTGTTATGATAGGAAAGTTATAAGATCATTTCTAAATACCAGTTTGATTCAGACATATTAATATGACAGCCTTAACAGATGTTACTAGAAAAGTATTTTTCTTTGGCAAAAATTTTTTTATTTCTTTGTAGTCAGTTCTACCTAGTCTTAAGTTTATATCAGCTTATTCTTTGGTATTTTGTATCTGTTAAAATGACCTTAAAGAGCTTCATACATCGTAAGAGAAATTCTGCTTTGCTTCATACAAGGCTTTAAACAGCAAAAAATACGTTCTTGTATATTAAATTCAGAGTATTAATTTATTTTGGCTTTCTAACATACTTTTGATTTCAGTATATATCATAGCCATTTCCAGAAATTGAATTTCTTGCCTCTACAATGTGATATTTAACTACTAACCAAAGGTCATATTTCTAATACATTTTATTGACTTTACTACATTATTTGTCAAATCCCAAGTTAACAGCAGCAATATTTAATTACCAGATTTTTTAGAAAAACCTTTGTAGCAGAATCTTTTGCTGTTCAAGATAAAATGACTTGCATTTTTCCTAGAGATACTAGGATACTAGATTTTAGGATACTCAGATACTAGACCATCTGTCTTATAGCTGATTCTTGCTATCTTCCCTAGGGACAATATTAAATAAGTTTAAATGCCCTCTTGGGAAACAAACAAAAACCTGACAATTTATTTTGAAAGACAGTAAGGTAAAAATTGGATTTTATGTTCATGCTCAGGTTTTCTAACCTGATAGAAGTTTAACCCTTTCTGTAAATTTAGTTCTTTAAGTAATGTTTAAAAAGCCAGTGTTGATGACTAGAATTATCTTCCCACTCAACCCAAGAGGCTCAGTGTTTTCATTTTCCAGTTTACTATGTAAAGCGTACCTGAGTTGGAGGGTCTTTTTATTCCCTCTTCTCAACTTACTTGCACCTGACTCGCTTTCTGACCATGTGGAAAGTCTTCCATTTCAGCCACACAGTAAACTTGTGTTTTCATCCTTAGGCCCAGCCTCTGAGGAAGGAACCTGAAATCATCACTGTCACCTTGAAAAAGCAGAATGGAATGGGCCTTAGCATTGTTGCTGCCAAGGTAGGGCGATGTCTACCATAAAGGTGTTTAGGCTTTTCATTCTCGTGCCATCATGGCTGCTACTGGGGCTGCTGCAGGGTGGGATGTGCAAGCACTGTGTGGTCAGCACTGTTCTTGGGGTACGGAATGTGCCACACAAGTAAAGCCACTGGACTCAGGGCTGTGCACTAAAGAATGGACTCTGAGAATGTGCACTGGGAGTGGTAGCTGGGGACAGTGTGTAAGTAGTCCCTACAGAACACCGTCAGGACTCATTCAGCAAAGGGGGAAAGGAAGAGTTGCTATAAGAGTATACCCCAGGTCTGTGGCCTTACCGGGGGCATTGGGCCTTCTCAGCTTGCTGTGACCTGAGCGTCATAGGTGACCTTGTGGCACCAGTGAAGTTCTGGTTCTGACCTCAGGTGCTCTCTTTCAGAAGGTCACCTGGAGTTTAGAAGGTTACTGTATGTCTTTGGCATAGTGCTGACTGCTCAGTCACTCTCCAAAGCACTTGGGATTGGAGTCCCTTTACCTGCTAGTCTGTGGATGGGTGTTTGAAGCTACACTGACTTCCTGTCTCAAGGGTGAGGAGCTGAGATTGTTACGAGGCATTTTCTACTCATGGCCCTTCCACTTGTGAGAACTCTAGTACGCCTACTTACATTGAAATTCAACTTGGGTTCATACTCGGCTAGTTTCAGGGGAAGTGGAACAAATGACTTTTTAAGCTAATATTTCATAAGTACTTCCATAGCTAATACTTCAGTTAGGTAGCTAATTTTTTTTAATAACAAGTTAACAACTAAAATTGTTACATGGTACATTCCCTAGAGGTATAGACACAAGTACCATACTACTATGTGATAGCTTGTCCTCTGAATTACATGCTGTTATTGTGTTTGGAAAAATATTTTCAAATCAGTAATAGTGAAAAAAAAGAACTAGATTGAAATTTTTTTCTTCATCAGAATTATGTGATTTGACTAGAAATAAATAGACTATCATTTGAAACCCTACCTTCCTACTACCCAAGAATTAAGATGTTTTAAAGATTGTACTGAAACCTATAAATGGGCCCCCTTCATTTGTTCAGGGTCAGTTTTGGGGTCAGCTCTGAACTGCACACATGCAGGAAAAGAGGGGATACTGAAATCCTGACTCCGCACTGTAGTAGACAGTTAGCTGGTGGGTGCCTATGTATTCTGCTCCCTTTTCTTGCCATCTTTGCCTCTTGTGCTGCTTCTCAAAACAAGGCGTACATGGCCTGCTTTCCAGGGACTTCCCTGGCAGTTTCCCTTTGTCACAGACTCTGCGTCAGAGCAGACCCTCTTTGCTTTTCTCCCAAGCACTTTGCACAGCAGGAACTAGATTCTTCTTCCTGTCAGGGGCTCTAGGTTTTCTTTCTAGTGTTCTGTCTAACACCACCCTGGCATTCAGTAAGCGAAAGTACTTGCTGAGAAAGGCACAAAAATGTTGTAAAGGATGCATATTTTCTTTGCTGCTATACATCTTTAAACCTGGAAGGTAATTTATTTGCTCTAATAAATGACTAAGTATATAAGAGTGACAGTCAGTGAGTTATATGTATGGAAAATCTGTTATCCACGGTCCTAGCTATACCCAGTGTGAGTACTGTGAATCTGCCTTAGAGCCTGTTAGAGAAGTTGAATTGGTGGTTAACAACTACTAATGCAGTTGTGGGCATGGGTATTGTGGGAAAAGTGAGGTCCAGCCAGTCCCTGGAATGTCAGGAGCTAGGAGAAGGTGTGCAGAGGGGCTTCTGGGTGGGAGTGGAACCAGGATCTAGGAAGCACACAGAGGTGTGGTGTGAGTATACATAGGTGTGGCAGGTGTGCACTTAGATAGTCTGAGTTCTGGAGGCAGGTAGGTAGGAGATGGTGGTGGAGAAACCTTTGTCGAAACCTGAGTGAACATGTAGAGAAGCTGCATTTCATCCCAGCACTGCAAAGAAATATATTAGAACCAAAGAAGGTGTTTGCTTTTGACACCTCAGAAGCTTTCCTGGGCAGTTTGTAGGGTATGGTAAAGGCCTGGGCCTGGAGAAGCCTTTCCCAAGTATGAGTTACCTAGGGGCCCCTGTGACAGGCAGAGAGCGATCTGGAGCCCTTGACTCTGCTTCACAGCCCAGACTTCCAACTCAGTCCGTGTAGCCTAAACTCAGGAGTTGTATTCCTGCTCTGTTGGAGTTGACATGAACCACTACTCAGAATATACAGAGGTATGAAAGGGGAAGCATTAGCCATGGAACCATCTTTGTTCTACTTACCAGCTAAGTCAGGGTTTATTTTTATAGAAATCATACAGTAGGATCAGAAATGACTGGTACACTCAGATGTGGTGGGAGGACTTAAAATCGACACTGGGGAGTAGGTCAGTGGTCAATGACTCATCTAGCATGAGTGAGGCCCCAGGTCCTATTCAAATCCAGGACCACAGAGCAAGACAAAATCAGACAGACGTAACTTCTGTGCTGCCTGTATGTAATCCTTCTGTATATAAGCTTATTTCCATCTTCCTGGCGATGAAAGGAGAATAGGACAAGCTACCTCCACAGAGTGTCTTTTCTAGTTGAAAAAAATATGTCAATCCCATCTACTTGTTCGGTGTGGGTTTGAGTGTAATTTCTGCAACCCTCCGTGTCAGGGGTTCAAATCAATGTTTTGTGGACTTGAGTGTGACTTCTGCAGCCCTCATTGTAAGGGGTTTGGATATTTCTTCTGTGGACTCGAGTTCGATTTCTTTAGTCCTCAGTGTCAGGGTTTAGTCCTCAGTGTCTGAGGCATGTTGCTCTCCCTAGAAATGCTAGAGTTCCTCAAGGGAGGAAGGGGAGTGTGGGTAGGGCTCCTCTTGGTGCTCTTTGAGTCCTCTGGTTGGTTGAATGTTCACCTCTATCCTGCCAGGTGGACTGTTAGGGCAGTGAGCCGAGGAGAGTCACAGTCAAACCTTTGTTCATATCTGTGGAGGTGTTGGCAAGAGGCCAAAGAAAGGGTACCAGCCCTGATTGCATTTTTTCCTGGGAGAGTTCAGATGAAAGTCAGATGATGAACAAGGGGAAGCCAACTACTGTGAGAGCCCTGATGACGGCTGTGCCTGACTGTGGGCCTCAGAGGAGCAGGGGCTTCAGTCTGGGGTGGAGAACAGTGGTTGCACAGAAGCCACACTACTGGCCCGGTGCTCCCAGTACTAGTTCTGCACTTGTTCCTCACACTTGACTTGGCTGGCAGTTACTCTCCTTGGGGGCAAAAGCCCAAGCAGACAGGCCCCCATTGGCATATGCTCTTATGCAAGGAAGCCTTCCTGTATTTTTGCAGCAGACAGCAACTTGTGAAAATGAAATGACTGGAGTCCTTGCCACCATAAAGCATTTCTCTTTTGTGATAAGGAGTTACTTAGGCTGTCAGCGTAATATAGCTCCTGACATCCAGGAGCTCAACATGACTGCGGTACCTGAAGGGGCTGCCTTCAGGGAACAGGGTAGCTGTGAGACCACGTTCTTCATTGCTTTCACCAGTATTGGAATAGACTTGCTAAGAAAGCAGTGACTGTTAGAACAGTGTTTATTCCAGAAGAGACTATCAGATGACTACTTTTGAAAGGTAGAGTGAGTGTCATTCTTCACATTTAATCCTTAAATTTCTACAGTTTTCTTGTTTTCTAAGGTATTTTAATGAATTTTTAGAAGAGCCTTGGCTTTGGCTGCAACACAAGGAAACAGAACCAGGGCTTCATGAACTTAGGAACAATGCAGTGTAGAAAGATCCAAGTCCACACGAAGTGTCTCTGCAGACCAAATGAGGTGACGTGCTCATCTTTTCTGACCCACTAAGCTCTTCTCTGTGAGACCACAGGGGTTGGTTTTCTTCCTAAGCTGGTGCTCTGTAAGGATCATACCATGTTAAGCTCAAGCACCAAGCTTGTGAAGCCCAGTAGCTTCAGGCACCCTGCCACCTCTCTAGGAGACAAAGATAGCTCTTAACTCAAGATGTGGCACTCCAGAAGCAGGAGCCCAAGGTCTCAGCATTGCCTACTCCTTGCATACCTCACCCCGCTGAATTCAGTGGGACAGAAAGAGTCATCACCAGCGTGTTCACTTCCTCTTCTTTCTAGTCTCTCAGGTATGAAGAAAAGTAATACTGTTATGAAAAAGAGTCTGAAAAAGTCTGGAATTTGTCCCAAGATGGCAAATTCATCACCTTATAAAATATATTTAAGGAAACCAAGTGTGGGTCTGGCTCTTAGTTCTATATGTGTGTGGTGGTGGTGGGTACTGATATTATTAGAGATTGGACACAGATCTTTTAAACTGAGTTAGATCCCATCCCTCCTCCTTCCCTTTTTTTTTTAATCTTTGATTTTGCGACAAGGTCTCTTAAGTCACAAAGATGCACAGGCTAGGCTTGAATTTGGCATCTTCCTGCCTCAGCCACCCAGAATGCTGGGATTATAGGCCTACAGTACAGGATATAGTAGGTTTGACTCTTAAGAAAGTCTTTTTTTCTTTCTTTCTTTCTTTTTTTACCCAGTTCAAAATTTCTTTTCCTGCCATGAGTGTCTGAAGTCACTGGCAACCGTTCTTCAGTACATATCACGTGGCTCCTTGAGGGACTAGGCACAGAATGAGTGAGGAGGGTACCACAAACATATCAGTATAGACCAAGGATGTTTACTAAGCATCTGAAGGCTATTGTAGTAGACAGGCTGTAAGGTAAGCTTAGGAAATGGCTGTTGGAGTTGAATCTTCAAAGGGCAGGAAGGATTACCAGAATCAGGCGGAGTAAAGAGCAGGCAGAAATCTTCAGAAAGAAAGGCACATGTGGCCTCATATTACTATGGTAGAGGGCTCCAGAGATCTGCTGGCCAGACGCAATAGCAGAGGGCACACTGTAATGTGTCCACTCTGAAGTTGATGGGCCTTTCTGTGCCAAGGGGTTCTGCCATTGCATCGTGTAGCCAGTCTGGGACTGCTTATGTTCCTCTACTACTTTATTTACAGAAAGAGGTGAGTGTTTATTGGCCCACCCCTGAGGTGGAGGCTGGTGAGAAGGTCTCAACAGAGCTGTGGATTCTTATTAAAGGTAAAACAGGGCCTTTGGCAGCTACTTTCTGCAGGAGACGGGGGCAGCCTGTGCAGGATGCATGCACAGCTTGAGGCTCCTGAGCAGGCAGGCCTTTCCTCTTGGCCCTGCTGAAAGGCTGGAAGCTCCTGGCCGCAGCTGGTGCTGTGTGTTCCTGTCAGAGGCAGTGTCCAGGTGGTTGAAGAGGGAGTTGGCAAAATGAATGCTGGTGTTCTCTGCTGAGCATCCTGGTTGGTTGGCAGAGCCATTTGCTGAATTTGGGGGATGAGGATTTGCAGAGGGCTGCCAGGGAACCAGAAGTCAGGTCCAACAGGTTCTACTTGAGGTTTGGTGAAGGTTGGAACCTGATGTGTAATAGAGAGCTCAGGAGGTTAGAACCAAAGGCAGAATTACGGAATTAACATAAGAGTACTCAAGACAAAGTAGCTGAAGAAAACATTGTGTTAACTAAACAATGTACCGTTTTCAGAAAGGAGAATCCTTAAAATCAAACAGATGAGTAGCAGTTGATTACTTACTGCAGTCCCTAGTCCTCCAGTTTATGGTAGAGGGATTCTCAGCCACACTGTCAGGGTTATGGGATGCAGTCAGGACGTGTTTAGGGTTGTGTAGATGGGAACTGCCAACTTAACTTTCTTGAGTCTCAAGGGTGTGTTTTGCTTGCAAGTGGGTCACCATAGGCAAGTTTACCTCCAAGCATCCACTCTGCCTTCTTCTCACACCCGCTTATAGTGGAGCACTTCACCTGGAGGCCTGGTCCTTGTTTTAACAGAATGGTCGTGGAGGAAAGTGTAGGTCACACACTGAACAGCAGCATGCATGGGCCTCGTGGCTGCTGGGCCCTGGACATCTCCTGCATAAGAACCTGTCTGCCATGTATCCCTTCCCGTATATGTGCCTCTGCTCTTTGCTGTGGCTGTGGTTTTGATTCCACCAGCCTTTTTTTTTTTTTTCTTTTTTTTAATTGGTAGATGGCTCAGCTGCCTTGACCCTGAGCGGTGTTTGACGTTTAGCTCTTTGCCTCCCCTTCCATGTGGTGGCTAAGAATTATGAAATCCAGATGAGCTGGAAGCAGTTGAGTATGTGGTTTGCTTTTTTGAGACACTGCTTTTGGGTAGTTTACCATGCTGCTGCTTACTCATCTGTGGGACACCATGATGCTTCCTGTTTAATTTGGATTTTTAAAGTACAAACAATTCCCTTTTTATTTTTCTGGCTTTTTTTTTAAGCTTCAGAAAGTTCAAAGTGAATGGGAATCGAGCAGACTAGTTGCGTAAGTTCCTGAGTGTTGTGCCGGCCCAAGCTCGTGGCCATAAGCATAGTATAGTGTCACAGCTTTCAGATCTGTGGCCTTCTTGGTGTTGGAGGCCAGCTCAGTTGGTTGCTTTGAAAACTCAGAGAAGTAGGCAGCTGTTTTTCAGCTCCAGGCGCCGATGGTGTGGTCCTAGATGTGGAAATGTGGTTCTCGGTGGTCGGAAGGAAAGAGACAGTGGTGAGTTTCTCCAGCGTACTATTGTTGATGTTCTCGTGCAAAACATGATTTTAAAAGAACACTGTCCTTCCACTGGCGGGTTGAGGCCTGTTAACCATGAACTTGCTCATGAGGAGCATGGCATGTAGCTTGTAATTACATACTCAGGTGGTTACTGCTCTTTTATGCTTCACGTTCTTAAGAAACATAAAAACTTACGCTTTTTGTTCAAGGAAAAAGGTATGATATTAATCCTGCTGGTAAAAATTATTTTATGTAACAGTACCTGCTGCTGTAGAAGTTGCTGTAGAACTTGCCAGGATGCTTGTTTGAATATCTGTGATGTCATGATGTTGCTTACTTTGGCTACGTTAGGTACTAAAGTATTTTTTAAAGTTTGATTTTATTTTGTTTTGTTTTGAGCCAGGCCCAGTGGTGCAGGCCTTTATTTTCTATTTATTCATTTTTTTTTTCTACAGATGTTTCAGTGTATCATGTGCTATCACATCCAGCCTCTATGGTACTGGGGCATTGAACTCAGGGCTCCACACTTGCCAAGCAAATGCTTTTGACCTCTGAGCTGTGCCTGCAGCTCAAAGAATTTTTTAAAGTGAGCACAAGATGGCAATTTTATTTAAAGTACTTAGGATATTTTACTCTTGTATCTAAAGTGGGATGATTAATTAAGTCCTTAAAAATGTAGTTTTGTGCTTTTAGACTAAATACTTCTTTTAAGTTTGTAATTCTTAGCTTAAAACCCAGGTTCCTGTGCCTTAAAAACGAGAACATATGCAGTGTTCACTAGTATACCTTCTTCTGAGTGTTGGAAGAGCAAGCTCTGTATATAAACTGTAATTAGTCCTTTGAAGGATTGTCCCTGCCTCTTGTGTTCTTTCATGGCATCATTACCCTGCATGGGAAAGACCTGGACAAAGAAATGTCATTAGGACATTCTAGGTTCCTTTCTAAAATCAGTTCTGGAGCACTCAGTGTGGCTTCAAGATATTCCATGGAAATACCAGAAGAGCTTTCTGCTGAGTTGTGTGAAGTCACGCAAAGCCTTGGGACTTTTGCTTATGAATTTAGAAATAATACTTTCTGGTTTTGTGCCAAAAGCAAAACAATAAATTGCATAAATGCATAATTGTTTTACTCATTTTGTAATTAATAGCACACATAGTGATTTCTTAGACCGGCTGAAATACTGGCATATTGATTTCTATTATGATATTAAAGTAATATAATGAGAACATACATTGTTAGTCCTTTGAGGGACCATCTTTCCACAGTGTGGCATAGAGAAAATGATGATAGTGCTTGTTGAAATGTCAACCGCTTGGCCTTGCAGCATCTCCTCTGCCCTCTCAGTCTAGACTTTTGGGGTCCTGCCTGACACTTCTGTGCTGCAGGCACAGCCACAGTGAGCTGCATCAGAAACCACCACTCCCCTGTCCATCTTTCACAACCTTGAGAATCCAGGGAAAGTTCTGCACACTTCCTCCTGATAAAATTCACCCCCAGATGTTACCTGTACTGGGCCTTGCTTTTTTACAGACAATTAAACATTGACTGTTAGGATAACTTACCATTTCTTTCAGTGTAGAGTTATATAAAGAATGAATTTTAGAAGTGATTATTTTAAAATTAAGGTAATTCCTACAGGCAGAGACATTTCTAGAATGTTTTAAAACCCCTTCTTTGGATTTAAGTAGTTTGTCCACCTGAAAATAAAGTGACTGAACATGCTAAGGAAAGTGGAGAGGGCAGGGAAGTGGACAGCATAGTGGTGCAGTTGCCTAATGAGTTTCAGCTCTGTCCTGTTCCGCCACCCCCACACCTCCGCCCCAGCCTGCTCTTGTTCTCAGCCCCAGCCCTATTCCAGCTGGGCCTCCCCACTGGGAACAATGGAACTGCCGCCCTGCTTCTTGGCAAGCTGTCCTCTTCTTCCTCCTACTGTTTTTCCTTCTGGATTGTGTTGAATGATGGTTTTGTGCTGTTACTCACACACACTCCCACACACTTGGAGCTTGCCGTGGGGCTGTCTGGAGCACAGGCTGCTTCTGACTGTGCCTGCTTGTGCGTGCATGACACCTGCACCTCAACAAGAGAGAGAACGCAGGGAGCAGCTTTTCCCTCGCCCGAGCCTGGGCAACTTGAGGTGCGTGTCTGTCTTAGGTCTACGGCAACGGAAGGTAGAGTGGTAGTGTTATTTCTGCTTTTTATCTTTCTGTTTTTTTTTTTTTTTTTGCCACGCTCTTAATAACTTTCTACAGCTATAGTTGGGATGTAGTTTCGTTCCTCTCATTTTTCCCTGCCCTACCATCTCTTCTCCCACCAGACTCCCCTTCCTCCAAAGCTCCTGTTCTCCTTAAAGAAAGTAGCTACAGAGTGCATTTTGAAATGGCTAGGGTCTCGGCCTACTAGAGCATGCCCCCGTCACTGGTGCGTGAGGAAGCTGTGCACAGCATGTGCGTCTGTGCTGTGTTGCTGTCATATGCAGAGCCATGGGGAGTAAAATGTGCTTCGGTATAGGAAACATTTTTCGTATATTTAATTTTGTTCCAAAAATATATTCAGTGAAATTTGTATTTCCAGATTGCTTGGGAAATATGTAGCAGATCAAAAAAAAAAAAAAAGGGGGGGGGGGTCCAAAAGACCGTTTTCCCAACTCCCTTAAAGGGCCTGATTTTGTTAAATGGGGAATGAGTGATCTTAAATGAATGTGGTTACTCTTTGCAAGTTTTAATAGGCCAAGATGTAGTAATATATTTTCAGTTACTATTTAAGGTACCTTAAGGCAAGTTAATTCCTTAAGTTATTTGGCCTTTGGACATTTATCTCTTAAGTTCTTTTCTCAGTTTTTGTGGCTCTTTTGCTTTTCTTGTGATTGGAATTCATGATGTGTAATGTTAGCATATATTATATTATGGTAAGATTTTGTTTTGGCCTAATTATCTAGTAACTACAAATCTATTACTAATGCCTGTGATTACTGGTAGCATAAATACTACAAAAGATCTTCAGTGTAGAACAGCTCTGTTTTATAGAAATGTAATGTGAGTCACATAATTAAATATTTTTCTATTAGTTACATTTTCTAAATGAAATTTATGTTTATATTTTATTTTACATAAACCAGTTCATCCAAAATATTACTTTAACAGGGAGTCAGTGCAGATTCTGTGAATGAGATGTTTTATATTCTCTTTTTGTATTTTTTTTTTTTTTTTTTGAGATATGGGTGTTTTAACCAGCCACATGCACATGCTGTGCAGCCAGCCACATGAGACCCAGGGCTACAATATTAGACTCGAAAGCTGTAGTCTTCCTAATACTCTGTCACAGCAGCTGAGCCCTGTGCTCTTTTCTCGTGATGCCGTTAATCAGTACTTGCACTTCTCACGTGTGCAGCTCTCAGTAGCCATCATATATGAACTGACTTGCAGCACTGGAGAAAATGTACCTTCTGGAAAAGGAATGAAACTGACAGACGGTGAATGTTGGTTTTATGTATAAACACATGTGAAACCAGAACAGATAGATTGTTAGTAAGTTTTGAGTTCAGTCTTACCAGGCTAGATTACATTGTGTTATCTTTTAGACATGAGACATAAGGTAAGTAATTTAATATGTTTCTAAAATTAATAAATTTTATTTTACATTAGATTTTTAAAATCCTGGACCAACATGCTGGTGGGGTTTGTGTTTTTTTTTTTTTTTTGGGGGGGGGGGGGTATTTATTTATTTATTTTCCAGAAAAAGTTGGCAGGTAGTGGAAGAACTCTCTAGT
Source organism: Ctenodactylus gundi (assembly GCA_004027205.1). NCBI lineage: Eukaryota > Metazoa > Chordata > Mammalia > Rodentia > Ctenodactylidae > Ctenodactylus > Ctenodactylus gundi. The sequence continues at coordinate 130,506 of PVKB01002793.1, forward strand.
GCTGAGGGTTCTTGGGACTCGGCGGGTGAGGTTTCCCAGTATCTAGCCAGCTGCTGATTGCTTCTGCATGGCTGAAAGCTAGGAATAAGATCAGCCTTCTCTCTCCTGTCCTGCTCAGGCCAGGTTTGCCGTGGCTTCATTGTCCTAGTGTATATCTTAAAGTTGCGCAAAGTTTATGGTAATATAGGTTGAAAGTTCTACCTGTGTAGGGCTAGAAATTTCTTACTGTTCTTTCATCTTTAGGCACTTATCTGTAATTTAATTTTTCCAAAATAATCACCAGTAGAACTATAATTTGTCCATATAGCAGGTATACACAGTTTTTTAGGGCAATTGTGTGACCCTGAGGTACACAGGGAAATATGGATAGGATTCCCATCAGCCAAAGGGCAGAAAGAAAGCATGCTAGAGCCTCTGCAGAAAAGGGTCCTGGTGCAGGGAGTCATTGTGCTGGCGAGGTGCTGAGGCCAGCAAGCATCTCAGCCACACTGGCCGCATGTGTGGAGTTAGGACATAAGTGGAAGATCCAAACACCAACCAACATTTGGATTTCTCCTAAAATACTGTCAGTCAATGAATCATAAAATGCTAGCTTTAAAAATCTCTTAGAGAAAGACAAGAAAACAGACCTGAGGTTCAAGTACTGCATTTTATGATTCGTTGACTTTTCATCAAAATCAATTTTGTAACCAACCTAGGCTCTAGAGGGTCTTTTGAATTCAGGACTCTAATGATCATGGGTACTTAGTTTTTCAAATGAAAATCTTTTTACGACAGGCAGATACAGCTTCAGTTAATTTGGAATAGAAGTGTCTGTAACCTAGAAATCAGATAAATTCCCATATTTAGAAAATAATCTCTATCACTTATTTGGCGCTGTATCTTTCTCAACACCCATCCCTGACAATGGTGGGTCAGGCATCCTCTTCTGCAGGTCGGCCAAAGAGTGCATGTGCCAGAGGTCATTTGGTAGGGCTTTGCTCCCATTGTAGACCAGCCTGCACTGTGATTTTCAAAAGAATTTTCTCATTATGCTTCGTTGAAATACATAATTAAAATTATTTTAGTCTTCATAAGGCACACCACAAATGAGAGGAGGCTTGATGCATTTCTTTAAAGCATATATTTGGTATTATTTATATCTGTGTTACAAAAATTATATTATTTGTACTGTTGCTGAACATTTCTCAGACATGGTAGTAATTGGTTATCGCATTAAGAGGATTGTTTTTATTATTTAAATTACAATATAAGTATTACTGAGACTGAGAGATAATGCTGTGTGGAGATACGGGCACATGTCCATTCCCACCAACACTGCTCTGTGACCTCCAGTAAGCACTGCTTTTCTGTTACCAAGTCAGATGGGAAACAGAACAGATAACTGGTGCTTTTAGAACTTTAGAAAAGTTGGACTAAGGGTCCCAGTTGAAAGTCAGGAGAAGCCGCAGCAGAATACGCAATATTCTACCAGAACAAATAGTGAGTGGCCACCAGTCCAGCTCTGTGCTGGGGCACCACACGTATGCCAAGACTAGGTGATGTCATGTCCATGTCATCCTGGGCACATGGCTTAGGATCGCAGAGGCTCACGGGACTATGTGTGGAATGAATAGAACGGGCATCAGAGTTCCTCATAGATCATTGAGAATTAGGAATTGTGTAACAGCTCAGTTAAATTCTATGTCTCCAGGGTGGCACCTCAGGGCTGTAAGAGGACTGTGTCTTAGAAGTAGCTTCCGTGATGTATGAAGGATACCTTTTAGTAAGGAACAAGTATCCACAGAGTTAAACTCAGAAAACAGGCATATTTATGACTTATGTGCTAAGAGACTTGCTAAAATTCAGAAATTCGACATTTATTGACTGCTGCTTATTTTATTTATTTGAAAAGCACAGGATTTGGCAGTTGCCTGAGTGATATTTTAATGGCTGTCATAGAGTGCTGGAGTGCTAAGTGATCCTTGCTTTTGGGTACCTGGGACAGGGAATGTGTGGCTTGGTGGCAGTGATAGTGGGCAGAGAAAGGACTGTTATGGACACATAAGTGTGTACTGAGCGGACTGGGAAACCTCTGTCGGGTCATGAGCTGAGGGAGAGGAAAATACTTGATTTTTACCTTTTCCAGAACTCTTAATAAGCTTAATTTCCAGAAAAGGTAACCATATCAAACATAAAAAATACTACTTCCCCAAAGTGAGTTGTTTTCAGAATGAGATGTGTAGAAGGTAGTTTTATGGTTTTACACCCACACAGTAGTGACATAGTGACATGCTGCTTGCTTAGTCTCTGTCACAGGGGACGAAAGGGAGTCAGATATTATATGAATCTATAAAATGAAAGTTTAACTAATAGAGGAAATGTGAATAATTTTCAAATGAAAATTAGATAGTTACTAGGTGTTATAAAACATTAAAGAAGTCATTTATTGAAATAGTCTTTATCCCTTCCTACAAACCTTCTTATGTTTTTCTTTTATGACATTGTACTTCATAACTGTTAAAATGGATATGAACTGAAACCTTATTTGTTGTTACCAAATGTGTGTGTGTGTGTGTGTGTGTGTGTGTGTGACATATAAACTCATTTGTGGAATATTGTCAACACCTAGATAATACCCAAGCAAGATCTCATGAGTATGATTGCTTCATTTGATAGTTAGCAATAAATTAGCCAAAGTGCTGAGTTTTATATTTATAATGACTAACTAGAGTGTTGAATCTCTACATATGGGGCCTCATAATGGTTTCCTTAAATATTTATTTAGTTATAATATATGAGTTACAATAGAGTATTTTCAACTTAATTTTATTCTACTACAACCTGTATTCATCTTTTAACAGGAGATTTTTTTTTTCTTGTTTAAAGTTTTGAATTACAGGAAAAGAACAAGGGTGTAAGACTAAATGCTGGAATTTAAAGATACTGTAGTCTATTGCTGTTTGTACTAAAATGTGTTTGGTGTATATCACACAAGTAGTTTGTAATTGACTTTATTTGTGGCTTTTCAGATAATTCTTAAATTAACCCCTGGATTCCAGGTTTATTTCAGTCTCTTCTCATCAGCTGAGTTATTAATGATTGACTGGTTCTCCAGAGTATTTTCTGACATAGTCCTAATTTTGGAACTGTAATAGAAATAGTTCCTGGTTTTTTTGTTTGTTTTTTAGTTTTACCGAATACTGTGCTAATTTGTTAAAAATATCTTTTGTAGTTTTAGTTTTACTGTAGAATTGGGATGGGATCTAGGACCTGGCCATAGTTGTCTTGCACATGTGAGATGGTTTTATTTTGTGCTCCCTTTTCTGCATGGCGCCTTTCCCACAATGTCCATTTGGGGTAATATTCTACTCTTGTTTTTGTGTAGGGTGCTGGTCAGGATAAATTGGGAATCTACGTCAAGTCTGTTGTGAAAGGAGGTGCTGCAGACGTGGTCAGTATCTTTTTTAAAGAAGTAAACTTTTAGTGTTGTCTATGATGTGTTTAACTAAAGACATGAGATGCCTACTGCTGATCCCAGCTGTACGGCACTATGGAGGGCTCACCACCTTTTCTTCTCCCCAACACGTGGGCACACTGTGTGAATGGACTCAGGATGGACGCTTAGCTGCGGGTGACCAGTTGCTCAGTGTGGACGGACGAAGTCTTGTTGGACTCTCTCAGGAAAGGTACCGTTGTACCTCCTAAGGCTTGTTTAAATCTTAGGGTTAGCCTGTTTAGGTGTGTTTTATGTTCAGTTTTGAAATTGGGAGACAAAATAATGCTAAAGAAGCTCTGCGCCCTTATTCTTTACCTTTTTAGATCTAAAATTGTCAGTATACTTTGTTTTTCATTTGTTATCAAGTTACATATTTTAATCTAGAACTATTTCTTTAAAATATATATTATGTATATACATACATTTATATGTATTTATTCTTAGCACTTCTTGAAATGTTTGATTATCATCTGCCTGTTCTTGAAAACTTAGTGGGTTGTGTTTGCAAGCTTTTGTGGTTGATATCAGAGGAAAGAAAGGAGCAGGGGGTAATTGTCTGAAAGTCAGCTATTACCCAAAGAGGGAGATGATGCTGGGGGCATGGTGGTCACTTACTCTGACCACAGGCTGCTGTTCCACAGTGAGTACTGTTTCATTAATTTCACACTTGGGGCATTCTGTTCATAGGGCAGCAGAACTCATGACAAGAACAAGCTCGGTGGTCACCCTTGAAGTAGCAAAGCAAGGTGCCATCTACCACGGGCTAGCCACCCTCCTCAACCAGCCATCCCCCATGATGCAGAGGGGTAAGGACTCCTGGTGTGCTCATACCTACCAAGATACCTGACAGTGCTGATCCCAGTGCCTGAGGTCTGCAGCCATGAACAAAAACTCTGTGAAATAGACGCTGCTGTTGTATTGTCCCATCTGAAGATGCAAGCACTTGCACAAGATGCGAGGGCACTGCTGGAGCCAGGAGTTAGATGATGCCATCTGATCTGAGAGCCCCCATTGTGACTCACCTGTCCCCCAAGAGCCCTACAGTCTTGCCCCTGGTCCTGTAGAGCTAGTTGGCTGTTGATGAGGCTCTAGAGGCTGGTGCAGAGTAGGTGCTTAGGACATAAAGTATTTAAGCATCTTTCTGTTGAAGGAATGAATATGTGTGTGTTTGCATGTGAATAGTGATTTTTGACCTATGTATGCTAAAATATAAGATAGGACAACCCGAGTATATATAGTTCACTTTAAATTAAGAACTCAGGTATTTAAGTACTAAGTTTTTTAACTTAGTTATTTGTGGGAACTGTTTCATAGCTATATCAAAAAACTCAGTAAAATCAGTATGAATGTAGGCCTTTCTAAAGAGTCATTTCAGGAACCACAGCAAAAACCATCATAGCTCATATTCCTAAATCACCATATGCGTTCTAATGAGTTAATGATGCTTGCATTTTGCCTCATTTGAACCTGGTTTCTGGAGTACCTTGACCAGTACTTGAAAGGGTGAATTCTTGGAAGTCCCCTGCCACACTATACCTTCTATTTACTAAAGCAAACAAAAAGGGTCTTCCAACAAAACCATATGTCATATTACCAGCCTTGATCCAGCATAAAATTTAACATAAGCAAACTAGAATTTGAGTTGGAAACTGAAAACGGCTATGTGCACATATTAATAGGAACTGGTAATATACCTTAGTGGTAGAGCACTCTTAGCTTGCACAGGTCTCTGAGTTTAACCCCCAGCACCAATGAAATGAAAAGAAAAAGTGTATAATAAACCAGAGTCAGCAAGTGAGCAGATGAAGAGGACTAGAAGTAATCAGAGGGCTGTTAATCACAGCATACCACAGCTTGCGATGAGGGTACCCTAAGTGATCAAGGCCTTAATGCATGTTTTAAGAAGTGAAGGAACTATATATTATCTTGCAGTGTTTTTTAAAAAGACATTAAAAACGGCTACTTTGTTACCAAATAGGTAAGCTTCTCTTGATGAGAAAAAGTTTTCAAAGTATATTTTTTCTGTAGATAACCATATAAACAAAATGTTTTTATATCCTCAAGATGTTTATTTCAAACCTTTTTAAAGTTTTTGTATAGAATAGTTTTTCCTTTTATGAAAATCAATGTTTCTTGTGCTAAGAACAGTTTTTAATGTAATTTCAGTTTTTTTAGATTCATCTTCCTTCTTAAGCCAGTCAGGGTGCTTAAAATAAATTTTAGAACAAATGAAAAGAAAAGATACTGAATGTGTTTTGATTTCAGTTTCAGATCGTCGTGGCTCAGGTAAACCTCGACCAAAGAGTGAAGGTTTTGAGCTGTATAATAATGCAGCTCAAAATGGGTCCCCAGAGAGTCCTCAGCTGCCCTGGGGAGAGTACAGTGAACCAAAGAAATTGCCTGGTGATGACAGGCTTATGAAGAACCGAGCTGATCACCGTTCCAGCCCCAACGTGGCAAGTAAGAGCACTCCCATCTCTTTCTGAGTATATGTGCAGTCACAGTCAGGGGGAATAAAGTGGTCACACTGTGCTTTGTTTGTATTAAATGAAAGTTAAAACCTACCTATATTGGCAATCTAGAATAGAGTTTTCATAAGGAATATGATACCAGTCTTCTTACAAAATTAAAAACCAGTTGGGAAGCCCTTGATTCAGTTGATGTTGTAGGTAGCAATTCACTGTTAATATCTCTGACAAAGGTTGGCAAATTACCAACAGAAGCAAAAATGTTTTCTACACTTTAAGAGGTTGTTAACAAAAGGGAAATAATGGAACACTGTGCAGCAGAGATACGAGACTTAACAATGCCTGCAGTATTTAAAAGGGGAGACCAAAAACTACAGTGTGCGCTTTTAAAAAATATTGCACTAAAAAATACATTGCCACTAATTCCCCTCAGAATACTTCTCCTCACTTCAAACACACAACATTTTCTGAAGCGGTTCTGGAAGTCTTTTTTATGAGTGTCTTTATGAAGTATGACTAAAAATACAGTGCATGCTGCTGCCGAGTGCTGTCCAACAGAAAGGTTGGTTTGTAAAGCATGTTAGTGTGTCCTCATCTAGCTTGTTCAGTGGATCTGGCACCATACACCTTCTGGCTCTTCCCCAAAGTCAAGTGACAATGAAAGATCAACATTTTGAATTGATTCAGGAAATGGAGGCAACCACAATAGCACAACTAAAGACACTTGGAAAAGAGGGCTTCCAGATCTGCTTCAGAAAGTGGCAAGAATGATGGAATAATTGTGTTTGAAGAGGAAGGGGTTTATATGGGAAGGAATGAATGGCAATCTGTCTTTTACCATACCTTTTTTTAAAAAAAATCAAGCATTCACTGTATTTTCGATCACACCTCATACTTTCTATTCCTTTATCAGAGGCATTGGCCACTCCCTAGAAAGGCTGACTCTGGGTCCTGATAGCATGAGAGATAGTGATGGTGTGCTGGGAGCCAGTTTCTCACACACCTTGTTTTTCTCTGAGCTAGACACATCACTCGCAGTGTGATGATACATGAGACATAGTTGCTGCTAAAAGGAATCCTGTAATGCACAAGTTTATTTAACGTGAAACTTTTTCCTGTTTACAACAGATCAGCCTCCTAGTCCTGGAGGGAAGAGTGCATATGCCTCTGGAACGACAGCGAAGATAACGTCGGTGTCCACTGGGAACCTCTGCACTGAGGTCTGAGATAAGCAGAAGGGCTTTTGCACACTAGTACTTAGACTTGCTGAGTGTCCTAACCAAGTCTCACTTATTGAGCTGCCAGTGATTGTAATTCCTGTATTTACAGACTTTAATCTTGATTTTTAATATACTAGTCAAGTAAATTAGTTTTAAATAGTACATGTGGGCAAAATAAAATATTTTTAATTATTCACAGTATAGAATCAAAGACTTACAATACAGTATTTAACATATGTACTTTTTTTAGATTATTAAAACAGATCGTCGGAAATTGAAACAATTATATAATTGTAAACAACTCACTTTTCTTTGTTCTTCACATTTTGCAGGAGCAGACCCCTCCACCCAGACCTGAAGCCTACCCCATCCCCACTCAGACATACACCAGAGAGTATTTTACCTTCCCAGCTTCCAAATCCCAGGACCGGATGGCTCCTCCCCAGAACCAGTGGCCAAATTATGAGGAGAAGCCACATGTGCACACAGATAGTAATCATTCCAGTATTACAATTCAGGTTAGAAATAAGGGTTCCACAAATCCTCTTGGCCTTCAATGCAGTAAAGTAGAGCATCTTGGTGTGGTAAAGCTTGAATGACTTTGGGTGTAGCTGCTGTTTTCTGTGGAATGGTGAGGTTGTCCTCCTAGGTTTTTCTTCCATGGCTTATCGTTAAGTCTGAGGAAAGAAGGAAGTAGAAGGACAGCATGCAGAATGCGGTGGAAGGGCCATTGAGTTCTCTTAGTGACTGATAATGAAATGTTAGTGCTGGAAGGTCTTAATTAAGCTTTTGAGGCACAGTTCCCTGCTTCTAGCAGTGACAGTGCATTTTGTTTCTTTCCTTGCCTGTGGACCTGGTTAAATGCCACAAATATCTGTAGTGTAGTCAGCTCTGCTGAAGAAAAAGGTGGGACTTGCCTATTTTGGATTGTCAGGGTCCTAGTGTGAGTAGAAACCAACTCATCTCTTGGATTCCGTAATAGCTGCCTATGTACAAGAGATCAAGTGTGGAGACGTGTAGTTTAGCAAGAACCTGAGGCAGGTGGCAGGATTATCAGGACTAGGTCCGTGAAGCCAGATGGAGGAGCCAACCAAGGGCTCTTTGGCCAACAAAGGTGGACTTTTTTGTCCATATTGGAGGAGAAGATATCAATCCAGGTTGTTAAGCTGGAGGCATTACCATATATAATTGAAAATAGAAATTAAATTATGCTTAAAAATAGCTACAATCTAGGATACATCCTGTGGGATCCTGGATAGCAAATGGTGTGGGAATATGGAAGATAATCATTCCTTTAGTAGTGTGGTCAGAGGGGATGTTAAAGTCCAGATGGGATCTAAGCTTAGCCTCAAAGCAGGGGAAACCTGGTGGGTAGGGAGAAAAGGGAGGGAAGGTAGCCTTTCTGGGAGGATAACATTTTCAGGAAGTAGCGTGCACAGAGGGGAGAGGGAGCCTGGTTTTGCAAGACATAAAGTGGTCCCCTGGCTGGTCCATCCTGTCTGTTCTGGCTGGAATGGTGACCTGCAGCATCCTGGCCCTGTAAACATATGGAACTGCTTCCACCTTAGGACTTCATGCCCATGCCCAGTCTTGAGAAAGCTGAAGAGTTGTTAGGTGGCTTCTTGCTGGTTTGGAGCCATAAATCCTGTGTCAGGGTCAAGGCAGTCCTGGGGCTTAACAGATTTTATGTCAGTTAGTGCTTTCTTGTGACTTAGATTGTATATATCGGTAAACAGGAAGCTTGTCTTTTTGCTTGCTAAGTAAAGCTGTGACTAAATGTTCAGAGTACATGTTGCTTTTTTTTTTTTTTTGTTAGGCTCTTGTTTTCTAAGGTAATATTTTATCTTTTGTTTGGAAAAAGTATATTTATTTCTACCTCATGCACACACAGAACTTAATATCCATCAGATTTTTTTTCTGTCACCTTTTTTACATGTCTTATATGGAACTAAGTGTATCTTGGATGGGTAGAATTTGTTCATGGATGAACAAGATGGCTAAGATTGAATAATTTTTCTTAGTTGTAAGTAGAATTTTATTACAGGGAAGTACCTGTTGTTGCTCTTTATGTCCTTAGATTGCACACATTCATTCTTGACAGTTAGCCATGCGGCAGCTCCCACCTGGAGGCATGCAGGAGCCCTCATACCTACTCTTGGAACCAGGGGAGGGTGACGCAGTGACATGCCCAAGTGTCCCTGTGGTCTGTTTTTTCCAGTGCTGCAGAGAACAAGCAAGGCTTTTCCTTTTTCTTGCAGATGGATTCACTGCTTGGCTGCTGAGCTGTAGGGAGCCTCAGCCTCTAGTCTGTACACACTCAACAATCTTCGTGGTCTTTCTACTTCATGAAGATGAAATGTCTGAATTTTTGGTGATTTCTTTTTTTCTGTGAATGGCTGAAGTTTAATAGGAGTTTCCCTTTTCTCTTCCCAGCGTGTCACCCGTTCCCAAGAAGAACTCCGAGAAGAAAATGCTTACCAGCTAGAGAGGCATCGAGTGGAGGCCATCATGGACCGCAAGTCTGACAGTGATATGTGGATAAACCAGAGCTCCTCGGTAGAATCCAGTACCTCTAGCCAGGAGCACCTGAACCATTCCTCCAAGTCAGCCACCCCTGCTTCTACCTTGACTAAGAGTGGCCCTGGCCGCTGGAAGACGCCTGCTGTAGTGCCACCCACACCAGTGGCTATCTCCCAGCCTATTCGAACAGATCTGCCTCCTCCACCCCCTCCACCTCCTGTCCATTATGCTAGTGACTTTGATGGGATTCCTATGGATTTGCCTCTCCCACCCCCTCCTGCCACCCAGGTGGGTCCCCAGTCTGCTCAGGTGGCTGCTGCTGAACGGAAGAAGAGAGAGGAGCATCAGCGGTGGTATGAGAAGGAGAAGGCTCGCCTGGAAGAGGAGCGCGAGAGGAAACGCAGGGAGCAGGAGAGGAAGCTGGGACAGATGCGCACCCAGTCCCTGAACCCAGCCCCCTATTCCCCACTGGCCACACAGCCTGCAAAGCCAGAAAAGCCTTCCACGCTCCAGAGGCCCCAGGAGACGGTCATCCGGGAGCTGCAGCCCCAGCAACAGCCCCGCACAATTGAGCGCAGAGACTTGCAGTATATCACCATCAGCAAAGAAGAGCTGTCCTCAGGGGACAGCCTATCCCCAGACCCATGGAAGCGGGATGCCCGGGAGAAGCTGGAGAAGCAGCAGCAGATGCACATCGTGGACATGCTAAGCAAGGAGATCCACGAGCTGCAGAGCAAGGCAGACCGCACCGCTGAGGAGAATGACCGGCTGCGCAAGCTCATGCTAGAGTGGCAGTTCCAGAAGCGGCTGCAGGAGTCTAAGCAGAAGGATGAAGATGATGAGGAGGAAGAGGACGATGATGTGGACACCATGCTGATCATGCAGCGCCTTGAGGCTGAGCGAAGAGCCAGGGTAAAGGGGAAAATGCCTTGGTTGTGCATATCTGTGCTCCCCTATTAACTTCTGTGTGTGTGTTATGGAGATAGCCAGCCCTTACTCTTGAGAAAAGGTTAGAAAGGCCCCAGATGTATCATGTTTACCAGGATGGTACTACTGTTGACCTAAGTCCTGTAGAAATGAGCTGGGGCTGCAGGGCTGGGATTTGCTAAGATATGTGCTCTAACAAGAGTGAAATACAACTGGAGCTTATTCTGATTGTCAGCTTAATGCTTATCCTTCTTATTAACATTTCAATTGAGAAAATAAGTATTTGTTAATGGTCACTAATATACTCAATTAGGGACTGGCAGATCTTTTCCTAAAGGACCATGTGGTAAATACTTGAGGCTTGATAGGTCATGTACTGCTGCATGGACAGCAGCCCAGCTCTGCTGTTAGGGTTCAAGTCAGTGCAGATATTTTGTGAACAGTGAGTGTGGCTCTGTGCCTGTGATGCTGCATAGAAAGAGGGAGCAGGTGGCTTGTGGCCTGACCTTGATTGTGGGAAGAAGCCACTCAGGGTGTCAGATTTAAAGTGCCAAGTGATATTATTACAGAAATAGAATCTCTGTAGGAATTATACTGTTGATGAAGCAAGTATTATATAAGTAGTTTCAGTTGTACTGTAAAGATACTGAAAACTTTTGATCTCATTCATATTTTTCTACATCATAAAAATGACTTTTGTTTTGTCTCAAAATTTTTAAAGCAAAATTTAAATTAATGCAACAAATTATTAAGACACCATATTTTAGATGAAAGTCAGATTCATTGTTACCTCATCAAGAGAGTTATTAACAGAAGACATTTTTGTTATTAACTTGGGTATTAAATATTAATTCCTGGAAAGTACTATTGACAATGCATTTTAGTTATACTTTTTTTTTCATTAATCTGCACAATTCAGTAGTCTGGGGAAAGACAGACAGGTCATGTTCTTTTTATCATTTGAATTTTGTTTCCAGTTTCAGCTTCTTTTTAGTTCTGTGTTTCAAAGGACTGAAACAATAACAGTTAGGTCACACATTACTTCCCCGTAATGAAATTCAACTTTAGATCATCACTAGTGAATGAGTGGAGACTTGTAATGCACTCCCTTTCAGTTTGCTTTGTGAACATTTCCTAGAAGGTCTCTCTCACACTTCTTAATATATACATTATGTACATGTCTCTGTACAATGTATATTCATAAATTTGCCCAAAATTCAGCTTGAATTACTCTTAAGTTTCTTAAACCAAGATGTAGTTTGTAACTTTGACTATTACATTGTTTTATTAGTAAATCATCAGTAAGGTAAGAAACTTTCTTAAGAGTGACTTCATTTACCATACATAAGATATGGATAGGGTTGTTTTTGCTTTTGTTTTTGTTTTTGTTTTTTGAAAGAGCGACTGTTTGATAGAGAATTTTACCATGAGGATTCTTTGAATAGTTTTCATCCACTTCATGGTCAAACTGCCTGACATTCAGTTACTATTGTCTGGATTTGCCAGTACTGGTGCCTGTGCTCTGTCCAGTCACCAAGGGGGTACAGCAGCGACACAGATTCATCCCACAGCTAAGTGTGCGTGCCAACTTGGGTTGCCCATACCCAAGATGATGCTACCTTGGCTGTAAATCATAGTCTGAATATCCAGCCAGTATTCATAGCAACTGAGTGAATGTAGCGTTTCTTACTGTGATAGCTGTATCTAAGCAATAATAAAACATTAACTGCTGCGTTGTAAGTATTTTTAAGAGTAAACTTGGATGATGAAACATTTATGAAGGGATTACTAGAGATTTTTTTCAGATGATTAAAGCACTGGATATTTTAAAGCCTCTTAGTGTGGATTATGATGTTTGGGAAGTTTAAGATAACTTTATAGAAATATTTGGTTTTCTTATTAATATCTTGATCTCCAGATGACAGCAGTAAGGGAATTTTTTTATTTTAGCTTCTATGAATTTAAGTAATGAAACCCACATTTCAATGCCACATGGACATTTTCCTCTCTCTGAGTAGTTGAAGCTAACCTGCAGTTCCCAGGTTTCTCTCCAGTTGTTCGGAAGTAGAGGAGCATGACAGATAGGGTAGGAATGTGCCTAGGGCGGAATGCAAGTTTAAACTTAACTTTTTTTTCCATGCTTCATCTTTGTTTTTTTTTTTTTTGTTTTTTGTTTTTTTTCCTTCTCTATTACCTGCAGCAGACTGCTATGCCAGCAATCTCTGTTCTAGATTTGGTATGTTCTTGTTTCTTCCCTTTGGTACCTTTTTCTGTCTTGATTTCTTTCTCTTTTGGTGGTCGCTGTTTTATGTTCTTAGTAGATGAGTTCTCCCAGGGCCTCCCAGATTCGGAGACTGGCCCTGTGACTCTCTAGACGCATGCCTTTGAATGTTACTAGATTTAGTTTCTCTTTTCTTTTCTGTTAAAGTGTTACTGTTTGTTTATGGTTTTGCCCTTTTCTCAGTTTTAATCATAATTTAATTCTGTGTATTCTTATGTAGTAATAACTACATGAGCAAATGAAATAAATTTTGCAATGAATAATTATTTCATTATTACATTAGAAATAGATCTTAAATATTCCATGTTGCAAACTCAGTTAAAATGGTATCAACACTGTTGCCAGGTTTAAAATGTAACTTAGATGTCACTGTCTATTGATAAAGTGAGAAATATTCCCAGTGAGCATGTATTATGTTTTCTTTAACAAAGTCATGTGAATTTTAGGGTAGTTCATCACAATTTTAATAATCTGTCACGAGTACTTGAGGTCATGCGGTATTATGAATTCAATTTGTTTATTATCAGCTGTGGATAAATTTTTAGTTGATAATGTTGTACTTATTATGCTTAGTACCATGTCTGGTACAGTTATATTCTGAAGTACTTATATTACATCAACATCAATTTGGAGTCAACTTCTAAAGGATATAAAGCCCATATCTCTGAATCAAGGTTGGCTTTAGTGGCATTTTCACCAAGGACTAGTCCCTTTTTTTCAGTTTAAATAGCATAGGACCAGTGTCATTTAAGGGTGAAACTTTCCTTATACATATCTCCCCTCCACAATTATCAGAATGCTTGTTTTCTGAACTTTGCTTTCATTTTACATGAAAGAAAACAAAAAGAATACATATTTTCACCACCTTGTGAATGGAGGTGTCAAAAGGTATAAATGGAAAACATTGAGGGATTAGAACTATTTCTAACGCAAAATGTTCATTTAATGGGTGTTTGCTAGCATGTACTTTTAGTTGACATGCTGGTCCGGGGCACTGAAATACTGGCTGACTCTTGACCCAAAGCATATAAAGCCTAAAATCTAGCTGGCCTTTTATCACACTAAGTTACCAAAGAATTACTTACATTCCTTTCACTTTATTATAACAGACCCATCATGTGGGTGAGTAAAAGGACCAAATTCAATGTATGAGTCCCACCCACTGTCACATGGACCAGGCATGGTGATCCTAAGTAGCTGCCTGAGTGAGTGTTCTTCCTGTGACACAAAAAATCCCTCCTTTCTACAAAACACCTTGCTGCTGGCAGCTATCTTTCCACTGATGTGGCCACCTCTCAGTGACTGTCTCAGCTTTTGCTGTAGTACTGCATTTTAATGGTTCATCGGCTGACTAGGATAACCTGGGAACTCACAAAAATGTTCTCTACTGTCGGGGTGATGCCAGTGATTACATGCTTTCAGATTGTAGTGGCTTTTATTTGAACACCAAACTGGGCGTCCCTCATGTGTCTTCCTTTGGCCTAGACTGTGTGGGGTGACAGGCATCAGCACAACCCTCAGGGTACTCCAGGACCAAAAGGGGCTGAGTCAGAAACAGTACGGAGACTTTAAGCAAGAATTGGTACAGAGCCTAGCTGAAGAATTGGGTATTATTAGTAGGAAGTATACTTTGTGTGGCCTGTTGGGATTGGGATTGGGGCCTCCTCAGCCACTCACCCTACCTGGGAATTTCTCTGGTTTTTGTCTCTTCTTCTGGGCTATTTTGTTAGCTGAGCTCTAAATCTTACAGTTTCTGGGGCGGGCGGGCGGGGGGGGGGGGGTAGTCATTTTCCTTAAATTAAAACAGTAAATCAAGTGTGTAGGCTCTGTTGCAGGCGGGGAATGCTAGGTGCTATGGTAGGTTGTGGCACAATGTGAGGGAAGACTTGATTTTCTTTTGAACCTGGAAATGGGTAGCTTTGTCTGAAATGTGCTGCTATGCTGGCTCCTTGCAGAGCTGGGTGTAGGGCCCTGTTCTTAGAGTACCAAAGGCCTAAAAATAAATTATTCAAGGATTATCTTCATTTTTGTCTTTAAAATGGTGGCAGGGGCCATAGATGCATTTTTGGTAGGAAGGTACATGAGAAAAATGTCCGTAGCTATCTGGACATGGTCATCTGCTTTCCTGGAATTCCTAGTGTAAGTTAAAGATAGAAATTAGTGTGTTTTGTGATGTGAAATTATAAGCAAGCAGATCTCAAACTGTATTCTTAAACCTGAAAATAACTCTTAGAAGTGAGGACTGCTTCTGTCTCTGCTTTTGTACCATCCTTGAAGTCCAGCTGTAGTCCAGACTGCCCTAATTTGTGTGACTTCATTCTTTTAGCACAAGGGAATGAACTCTCCTTGTGACAGAAACTCAGAGTGTCCTCATTACAGGTAGCTTGCCCCTGGATCACAGAATGATTCCATTTGTAAATTATATTAAAATTCCTTGTAATTATTATTGAATGTGTCAGTCACACAGCTCAGTGGACTATTTCAAGCTACTCTTTTGAGATTCTCTTTTTCTCATTAATGCTGGAATAGGAAAGATAAAGCAATTACTTTTTAAGAACAAACCAATCTTTTAAAAATGGAAATACATAAACAGACTAAATAATAGAAAAAAATGCCCTAAAGATGATAGGGCCAGTTAATTTGCCTTACTCTAAAAATAGTAACTAATGAACTGAACACAAGAGAAGGCACCTTACTTACCTCCAACTGTCCACATTCCAAGGAATAAAGCCTTCTTTAGAGAAAATGCCTACTTACAGGTTAAAAGAATAGCATCTGTACTTGTGAGAATTGTAATTGTTTTGACTTCCTAAAGCTATTCACCTGTTTTAAATCAGCTCTATCATTGAGCACTGTTTTCTTGCCCAGAGGTTATTTTTCATTGAATCTGAAAAGTTCACTACACTGAAATCAGTCTGTACTTTCAGGAGGAAGAATCCCTGCTGCATTGGTGCAGTTTCACATTCTCTCTCATACTGCTTTTCAACAAAAAGTTCCACATTCTTGGAGCGGTTTCATGTCACTTGTTTTACATGGGTGCTCTTTTGCTCTTTCTTACCTTTTATACCGGGGACCTCCCAGGTATCCCTGTTGTTGGCAGTGCAGGCAAGCCCTACAGAGTCTTCCTCCTTGCATCTCAGCTGGTGCTCGGTAACACCTGCTCCTGCCCCCAAACACATGCCCTAAAAAAGTTATCTTGACATCCCTTCTACCCTTATACCTAGGTTACATTAGAGAAAAATTAATTGGACTCTTTGAGGAGGCAATTTCAGGTTTTTCCTTAGATAGTTCATTATTGCTGCTTCTTGAAAAAATCCTGATAGCTCATATCATTTTTCCTACCACACAGTGCCTTGTTCTACAGAAACAAAGGAAGAAAGTTGCTAGATTTTTGATTAAATGAACACAATTCAAATCCAGAAGTTAACATTTTAAATTTTACCAAAATTGAAATGCACCCTAGAGCAGTTTTGTGTAGAAGATTTCTCTAGTGGTTAGGGATTTAGCTAGGTGGCTTTGGGGTCAATATTAATTTGGGATATTTTTGAATTGCTCCTGTTTATGGTGTCATAGCATGGGTAGTATGACTGCGCATATCCTATACCAGCTAAGAATGCAGGAAGAGGGTGCAGATTTCGGAGTCACCACTGTCTCGGAGACAACCATACGTGGAAATAAGAGGAAAAGAGGAGCCGTACCTCCATCCTGGCTGATAGCCAGGACTCCTTTTCAGAGAAAGCACTACTGTCATCCTGTACCTCATAAGGAAATATGACCACATGAAAGGTGCATGAAGGGTAAAGGGTTAAAGATATCTTTAACTCTGAATGGTGAGAAGGAAAGATACTGTATTTTTGTGTTTTCAAAAAGGCATAACTGGAATGATCAGAAATAGAAAAGTAATCAGATTAAGTTTGGCTCAATATGGCCTTTTAACTAGTTGTTATCTAAAGCATAGTGTAGTATATAAGAGTTAGGGTAGAGGTTGGCAGTAGAACCCATGCCTCAAAATTGGCAGACTACACCTCAGGTTCAAACTCTGACTCCCTAGTTTGGGGCTTCCCTAGTACTGAGAAGAGATTCCTAAAGTCTAAAATGGCTCTTTGCTATCCCATTTTAGACTTTAGGAATCCAGGAATTTAGGATCTAGGATTATCCCTAGGATAAGGTGAGCTGCTTGGAATAGCTCTTGGCAGAAGTTAGGTCCTACCCGCCTCTCGAAAGAAGGAGGCCTTCTTGGTCTTCAGGGTGGATGAGACTTTTTGTGGTTCCATAAAATGGAACTGTTTGTTGTACAAGTCTGTGAATTTATAGGAGTTGGCAAACAGACTTACTCTAATGAAAGAACCATGTTCATTCATTACACAGACTTGAGTTAACTTGCTTCTTTGAGTCATGACTAATGGAAGAATAACTTTGGGACTATGGAGATAAGGTTTTTAAGTGATTTATTTTGAAATTATAGAGCTATACAATGTATAAGTTTTATCATTTTCCAACAGTGATTTAACCTGGCATTTTCAATTTCACTGTGTGTGTCCCTGTGTGTGTGTGTGTGTGTGTGTGTGTGTGTGTTTGTGTCTGTGTGTGTCTTGTCTACCTGTCCTCATGTATACTCTTGGTGTCTGATGCTGGTGGGCCTTTTGGGTGAAAGTTAAAACCAGCTCATTGTTAGTTGCAGGATGAAGAGCGCAGGCGGCAGCAGCAGTTGGAAGAGATGCGCAAGCGCGAGGCAGAAGATCGAGTGAGACAAGAGGAAGAGCGGCGGCGCCAGGAGGAGGAGCGCGCAAAGCGAGATGCTGAAGAAAAGGTCATGGTCCTCTAAAGGCAGCTAGAATCCTTCTGAATTAGCCTGAGTCACCGGGGCAAAGGGGGCTAGAAATTCTGTGTTTCTAAGATGCACAAGACAGAACAGGGCCGGATCCCCAGCTTTTGTTATTGGACCAAAAACTCTAGCCCCATCTGGCCCGCCTACCTCTCTTCTGAACTGTCTCCAGACTCCCCTGCCTTCTGAGCTGGTCTCCCTCCAACTCCTGAACTCCTGGGTCTGCATAGCATGACCCTGGCGTGGGGCTTTGAGCCTTGCTGGACAGGGAAGGTGATATCTGTTGAGTTATTTTTTGAATTGAGTATGAACTGTGAGAGACTATAGGGACAGAGTAAGACATTTTGTTCACTTTAACCATTTCCCGTTTCAATAAGTTATTCAGAAAAGGTACTTAATTCTGGCAAATGGTATAGAGAGCAAGTGACCTATTAAAATAATAGGCAAGGAAAATTTAGTATGCAATATGTTAAATATTTTGAGTTATCTCCATGTGTGTTTTATTTAATTCAAGTCATTCTTGAGTTGGATTTTAAAATGATAGCTGAGAATACTGAACTACAGTTCTTAGATCTTCTGCATCTGTGTGTCCTTGATGTAGCTCCCTGGGGAGGGAGCTGCACCTGAGCCAGGTAGGCACTGCCTTGTCCCCAGGGAATATACCTGTTGCTGTGCAGCTGGAGAGAAGCTGTAGTTCTTGGTTTCTTTCCTTCCATGAAGGTAGAAGCTCTTAAGTGTCAAAACTTCTGACAGGGAAAAGTATAGTTATTATTAATTCTGTGATAGTCCAGACATATTAGTAGGAACTCCCTCAACCCCTCCCCCCAAAAAAACCTTGTACTTAGAAAACTTTGTAGTGATGCAATCGGTTAGGCTAGAAGACAATCCAAGAGTGAGATTGATAAACGTCATGTGGCTCATGTGTGAAAACAGCAGGGCTACCATGAATACGCATGCCTGCACCCTACCCAGCAAGTGGTATGGGCTGCACCTTTGCCCTCCCACAGATAGGTCCTCTGCTGTTCTTGCTGTGGCTGAGCAGCTTATGGAGGATGCCCAAGGAGTAGAACTTGCAAGGTAGCTGCCCTGAGTCTTTCACTGCGTAATGAAAATCAGGGAGGTGCTCTTCTAAGAACTCCAGTTTTCAGGATTTGAGCCACTTGGTTTTGAAGTTCATGAGAGTGTTTTGCTGTGCCCTGAGAGGCTCCTCTGATGTGAGGATGCCCTCTCTAGGCTGTGCATACTGGTTGCCCCAACCAGCCTGGTGTCAGGCTTTAGTTAGTGCCAGCCCCGGAGCCTTTGCAGGGTAACCTGGGCATCACCCTGGAGCCACACACATGATGAGAAGGACCAGGCTGCATTTTCTCTCTTGAGAAAATCTCAGATTATAAATTTTTTCAATATGTATTATTGCAACTCACGATTATGTTGAATACACTTGTGTTTTAGTAACTGCTTCTATAATTAAGTGGTCACTGTAAAAAGAGGCTAAAAAATCTATTTTTAATACAAAATATCCAAAATTGATGGGCTTGCATTATTGTGGGAAAATGTGTGTTCATTTTCTGGGTAGAGTCAAGTCTCCTGGGTCATGTATTGTATCTGCTTGTGGCTTCCTGGAGAGGCTTTGCTCTCTCCCCACAGGGTTATCCAGCAACCATTCTCATGTAATTCCAAGACTCTTAACAGTGCTGTTGAAAGCCACAGAAGTCCTCTAGTTTGGTCGCCTAACCCAAGGAAATACTGACTTTTTGCAGACAAAGAAGATAGAAATATATTTCCTTCAGAATTTCCCAACAGAGAGCAAGAAGATAAAGCAAGAGATTGGGTCTGGGGTAAAGATGGGGCTGGCACTTCTTCTTGTTTCTCCCTCAGCACATGGAGAGGGACCATGTATGTTCACTTGGTGCACATGTCTGGCTCTCAAGGCCATAGGGAGAGACGACACCATAAAACTTAAAATAGGGATGAAAAATTGATCTTAATGCCAGAAAGGTCCCTAAAATTAGTTTTATTTTATTGAATGAATTTAAAATTCACCACACTGCATTTCAAAGTATTAAACATTTTCCCAAGTTAAGGTGAGTTATTCTGTATGTGATCTTTCATTCACTTTCATATTTGCTTTTCTCTTGTGCTCTAAAACTCTTGTCAATCTTTAACAAAACTGTGCTGTTAACTTTTTTAATGTTAAAAGAATTTTAACACTGTTAACTGTAGTTTGTGCAGTTGTATGTCAGAAAAAAATGTATGTGTCAAAATATATTTGCATACCACATCTTGTTGCTGTTGCTATTACTGCTTGGCTCTCTTAATTTTCTATCCATTGAGGAATTTATTAAGATTTTGAAATACAAGTTCAGAAATGTGGAAGTATACTTGTTAGGTTGTTCCTTTGGAAAAATGAATAATGTTTTTTACAGTTTGTTTTACTGTTAAAACATAGCAGTAACAGGTAAGTTAATATCCTACCAAAACAGAAGAGCAGAAAAAGAGGAGGATGAAAGGAAAGAATCCAGAGGATTCTGTGTGATTGAAAGGGGGCCCAAGAATTGGTTAATTCCATGCTTCTGAGTAGTTTTATGTCAATCAATCCAGAATGAATGACTCTCAGGAGAAAAGTATTTCTGGGCTCATCTACCTCTTTTGTTACAGTAACCGTGACAGTTAAGTGTAATCTCCCATGGACATGTTTTGTGTGATGATGGGGACTGATGATCAGTATACCTATGACTTCCTATGCAGGCCCAGTGTGTCCACCCCTCCTCTTCTGACCTCTGACCTCGGCATTCTTGTCTGTTCCCGCCTGCAGAGGCGACAGGAGGAAGGGTATTACAGCCGCCTAGAAGCTGAGAGGCGCAGACAGCATGATGAGGCAGCGCGCAGATTGCTGGAGCCTGAGGAGCCTGGGCTGTGCCGACCCCCACTTCCACGGGACTATGAGCCCCCGTCCTCTGCATCCAGCGCCCCTCCTCCGCCACCTCAGCGCAATGCCTCCTACCTCAAAACTCAAGTCCTTTCCCCAGACTCACTGTTCACCGCCAAGTTTGTTGCATACAATGAGGAAGAGGAGGAGGAAGACTGCAGCCTAGCAGGTCAGGATAAGTACGCCAGCACTAGGAAGTCTCATGGGGACCTTCTTCCTGCCACCCTTAAACCACAGCAGCGGCCTCGCCAGCCACGCCCAGCCTCCGATGGCATCTTTCTGTCCAACTCATTCCAGCCACCTTCAACCAAAGCCAACAGTACGGCTAACAAAACAGGCCAGCCCCCACCCCCTCCAAAAAAACCGAGCTTCTATCGTCCTGGTCACTGTCAAGGTAGAGGTAAAGGATAGAGTGCAGATCACACCCTGTCTTATCTTGATGATTGGATTTGGAGCCTGTGCGCACCTGCTGCTGGTATGACCCAGTGAGATCTATGTGCCTGCTTTGGGGTTTAGATCTTACTCGGTTGTTTCCAGAGTGATGATCTTCCCTCTCTACCTCCAGTCGTGATGCTCTGCCAGTGCTCTGTTAATGAATGCTTCACTGCTCAAATTTCGTTAAGAAAATCCATTTTGTCAATCAGGTGACAATAATCGATTCTTCTCTGTTATTCCCCAAATCATTTGAAGTACTGTTGGTCTTGGCTTTCATTCTCTAAGTCTTCAAGTGATTCTTTCCTTTGGTAAAGTGCCTTTTCACACACTATAGTGTCTCTAAACACAGTATTACAGTTGTTTTTTAAATCTCTTAATGAGAGTAGAACTTACAGTTCTGTGTCAGGTGAGCTGTATGGGGTGTCCTGTACTCTGGTGGCATGGTGGGCAGTAAAATGTTTGTTGAACTGGGTAACAGCTGGCCTCATGGCCTGACAAAGCTGTCTCACACCAGAGCCCAGAGACCTGGTTCCTGGGGCCCCACTCTCCTTGTCCTCTTAGCTGGTTTCATTGACCTTGTCACCGTGTACTCTCAGCTCTGGCCACATTGGGATACCGTGGCCAGGCAGAGAAGCCCCCATTGATTCTGTGGCAGGCTTTGCACAGCACTGAATGTCTCATTAGGGTACAGCCAAATAGTATCCAGACCTGCACATATCACCCTAACCTTACTATACATGAAACTGGAGTCCTGGCAGCAGTATTCACCTACACAGTAGAGTTTAATAAGGGTGAATGTCTTCTAAATTCTGTGTAGGCAACATGTGAGGCTCAGTAGTTATAACAAAAGTTGGAGTCCTGAGGCTCCATGACAAATGACATTTGCTAGGATTGTCATTTTTCACATCTGAATCAGAGCTTTTAAGCTACTTTGAAGGCTTGGTATATGATAATTTTAGGATTGAATTATACTTGAAGCCAAAATTATTTTTTTTCGCAAATACCAATTATAACTAGAATTTGGTTCATTTTAAAAACATACAGATTTTGAAACAAGATGCTATCAGTTTTGTTTTCAATTTTGCAAGCTGAATTATAGATACTTTGCAAGTGTCAGGACACAAATATGAGGTTTCCTAGCAGCATATTGTAGTTAGGAATCACTTCTAACCATCTTAACTCTCAGTCCTACCACTAATTCTCCCTCTTATAGTAAGTATCATATAGGAGCAGGAAAAAAGAAAACAAAATTCTGGAAATTTGAAGAATTACGTTTCACCAGTGGAAGAAGCCCATATTATTCTCATCAAAGCTCAGAAGATAGAGAACAGTATTTTTAAAAGCAGGCAAAATTAATAATAAAAGTTTGGAATTCAAATTGGAAAGATCCCACCATGCAAAAATATAGGCCCCTCATGGACTGACTTAGGCAAGAGGCATATTTCTGCTGGCTTGGTCTCTGCTGAGGGACTCCATGGGGGGCAGGTCCTCTCAGAGGGCAGGGTGCTCTATCTGTATTTGTTGCTGAATCCTGCATGACAGGCTCTTTCATAGGGAAGAAAATTCATTTTCTTAAAAATTCCTTTTTGTGTAACTTATCTAAAAAAGAAAAACAAAAGCTTCAGTGTAAAAAACACATTGGTGAGTCTGTGGCCTATTTAGCTCAGTATTCAGTGCCGTTATTTGCTGAAGAGCTTGAGCATTTAGTAGTCCAGCCTACATTGTTGTCTGCAGGTTTTTCAAGTGTGAATTTATTCTTCTTTAATTTTTTGATTTAGTTAGTAACAGGAGGTGAATACTGACTTAAAGTGGTTTTAATAAAATTAGTGACACAATAGTATTGAATATTTAGGTAATATTTAAAACTTTCTAGCTATTTCATCTCTTTCGATCCTTGATAACACATTGAGGTTGCTGGGACACAGGTAGTCAGCTGGTTGAGATTACGCTTAGCTCTGGTGGCCTGGCTGGTCCTCAGCAGAACCAGGCACAGGCCAGGTGCCCGCCAGTCTCTTCATACTTGCCTGCTGCTAAGGGCCTGGTTCTCATTTGCCAGTGGTTTTGTATTTCCAGCACTAGTGAGGAATGCTAGGGTTTTTGTTTTTTTGTGGAGTTTTTTTTTTCCTATTGGTAATATATTGTAAAAAGCTTTACTTTTAAAGATAATTATAACCATTTATCATGAAAGAGAAATTCAGTAATCTTGAAAAGAGAAACTTTACTCACACGCTTAGTTCTAAACTTTGAGGCTTTACTTGCTCTTGGTGATTTTGTAAGAACACTCTTGTCAGAAGCCATATCTGGAAAAGTTTGGTGGCTGTCATTTAAGGAAGCATTCTGTAGGCTCACCTTCTGAGTTTACATTTTCTCTGATCTAAAATGTCATATTCACGTCATGACCCTTGACACATTCATCAAAGACACATTAGGCTCAGTGTCTCAGTGCCATGACATGCAGTAATTAGGTTACCCAGGCCACTGAGGGATGCACATTTTCAAATTGACAGATCTTTCATCCCATATGAAGAGCCTTTTGCTTTCTTATTTACTAAATTAAAGTAGTTAAAGTTGTCTTACATTTCTGTGGGCTTTGCGTCTTGACCATGAGCAAAATTTGGAAAATGGTCAAGAACTTTAACTTGAACTTTTTCTCTTTTGGAAAAGGACCACTCTCTTACACGGGGTCTGCTGGGACAGCTGCCAGCCCCCATGATGCTGCTTGGGATCCAAGGGAGAAGCGTGCCAGAAGGTATTGGGGTTGTGGGGGTAGCACCTGTGACTGGTGCATGCTCTCATATGTCATGTGAGTCTGGTTGAAATTTCAGGCTTTGTTCTCAACTTAGATGGTTCCTATTGTACAAAACCATGGGAGCATACAGACTTTTTAAAGTTTGTGTTGCCACTGTAGTTGTATTTCATACACTGATGCAAGTACTGGCAAGGACACCAAGAACAGTGTTCCAGTTGCTGTTTGTTACCATCAGATAATGTTGAAAACCCAAAGGCAGTGACCAGGTGTTACTGCTAAGCCACAAAGGACTAGCCTTCATCATGTACAAGAATTAAACAAAAATGTTCTTCTATTAAATGTTCTTTAAACTTTGAAATTGACCTAAGCAGTACCATTCCATAACTAACAGGTATATTTGTAGATGCCTTCAGATACTTGTAAGATTTATAATAATGCAATACTTTAAAAATGTACCTGTTGTTAAAAGTTAAACTCATTCAGCTGGTAAATACTTACTGAAGTCTGATTAATTCGTTGTTTGGAAGTTGAGTATGGCTCGGGAAAAGTAAAATTTTAGTAAAAAAAAAAACATTTTGCCCATTTTTCTAATTTAGCAAACATTTATCAAAGAATGAGTCTCACAGAAGATGTTTATTAATTGCCCATTGTGAAGATTGCCTCTTTATGGGCAATAATATTATTTCTATCTTGATGAATGGCCTTTTGTGTTTCCTTCTTGTCCAGCCAAGATGCAGATGTGCCTGGAAATTCTGGAGCTCCTGAGAACCTGACATTCAAAGAGCGCCAGCGCCTCTTTTCCCAAGGCCAAGACGTGTCTGATAAAGTGAAAGCATCCCGGAAATTAACTGAGCTAGAAAATGAACTGAACACAAAGTGAGGCAGGCCTGGGCTTTGATTCGCCCAGGTCTCCTCAGCCATGGGTGTGCAGATGTGAGCCGGAAGAGGAAAGGGGAGGGTATCTTGCTAAGTGTTTCTAATTTCCGTTTCTAAAATGGTTGCCATTTAGAGATGTTCTGCTTCTAAGAAATTTTATTCTACTTTCCTAAGAAATTGGCATTTGTACAAGTTGAACGTTGTCTCATGTTAGAGATATGACTCATGTAAGGTATCTTTTTCATGATTTCTTTTTGGAGACTAGGGCTCAAAGGGGCAGAATGAAGGGACAGTAGAGGGAATGGGGTGGTTCCCTTCTCATCTTCTCCCATCGTCACAGCGAGGACCGCAGACACAGCTGTTCTGTTTCTGTTCTTTCTTAAAAACTTTTCTTTGGCTACGAGATAGGTGAAGCACCCAGATTTCCCGCACACTTCTAGCCAGGGCCTGTTTGCTGGAGAGAGGGCGTAGGAAGTCGGGGCCACTCCTGCCATACCACGAAGGGTATCAGCTCCCAGTCTGTGGCATGGGTGGCCCACTACTATATCCTGGAGCAGGGCGTATACAGCCCAATTGCGCCTAATCACTTTTAAATGTGTGATTACTTTAAATATTTGATTAATGTTTGATTTTAAAAGTTCTCAAGAAAAATCTAGAGGATTTAATCTTAGGGAATTTTATTTTTACAGATTCCAAGTTATTGTTAGACTAATAAATCACTGGCAAAATTGAAGATGACAGTTATGTTAGAAAGTTTAGTAATACTTCAGATGCTACAAGGGGTCTCTAAGGAAATCTCTTTAGCTGAACAGTGTTTATGTGACCAGGATCAAAAATACCAGAGAATGGGAGACTTATAGGTGCCACTCAAGGGCAGCTCTCACTCAGAAATTTTAAACTTAGAAGGATTTACATCAGTATTCTGTCACAAAAAAAGAATCCAATTGTTATGCCTTCTGTAACTTAAATATTACAAGGATCACTCAGATGACAGTTCAAGCTGTGTTTTATTTTTACAGTATAATAGACTTATTTAATTTTACTTTGTGAATTACGAGTTACCACTGTCATTTCTGTGGGTGTGCATCTGATGCGGGGAGACGGACCTCAGTTTGCATATACTTTGTGATATTAAAATGGTAGATTACCTTGTGACTCCAAGCACATCTCCTGTTTGGCAAAGCCCTGGCTGGCTCAAGATGTTCTTTCTATACCTGCAGTTTCCTTATAAAAATGTATGTCAGGAGAATATGCACACTTTCAGATAGAAGAGCAGAGGCGTTTTGCTGCCCTAGAATCTGCCACTTTTAATAAGAGTTGTATGATAAATTGTTGAAAGTGCAAGTGTAAATATTTTTTAATGCCTAT
Organism: Ctenodactylus gundi; assembly: GCA_004027205.1. Classification (NCBI taxonomy): domain Eukaryota; kingdom Metazoa; phylum Chordata; class Mammalia; order Rodentia; family Ctenodactylidae; genus Ctenodactylus; species Ctenodactylus gundi. Next base: position 156,579 of record PVKB01002793.1, read on the forward strand.
CAGGGTTCCTATTTGAAAGTGTGTTTTTACTGTTTCCTCTGTGAGAGAGCCAAGTGGTCTTGAGAGTTGATGAAGGATTTGCACACTTGCTCCTCCTGGTGTCTTGAGAGCACTGGTGGCCTTAGGGTGGCAAGTCCACACCTTCCCTCGAGAAGAAAGTGCAGCTGATCACTGTCTGTTCAGGTGTGAGAAGATGCACGCGGGTGCAGGTGGACGACTTGTATGTGGTCACAAAACCCACAGGAAGTGGGGTTAGCCTACTCTGGACAGCGAGGTCAAATGTGAATATGTGTAAAGGCGCTTTTCATAATGTGCATTACTATGGGAAAAACTTCCAAACTGCTGTAGTTTTCCATTTCTACTGTATTTCAGTTGCAGCCTATTTTTAATAAACTTTGTATGTATTTAAGTGTACTTGCTGTTGTTTTGAAAGTGCTGACAAAGTTTATATTTGTAATATCAGCCTTCCTCTCCCTCCTTTCTACCTGTCCACATATTCATTAAACATTGCTAAGTATCACTCCGTGTCAGGCAGTGTTTTCCGACAGTTGGGATGTGTAGTTTGCCTGTTGACAGCCTGCTAATGGCAAAGAGTGATGTTTGCATTTGTCCTGTACCGAAGTCTGGCCCCCTAGAGCTGCAGGACTTCTGCTTTGCATCCTAGCATCAGTGGCCCCTGGACTGCTTCTTAGGTACACTGACTATCTTAGCCACCCTGAGATTCCTAATTGTATGTGATAATGGGTAAATGGGACCAGTTGGATGACCTGGTGAGGTGTGTCTGCAGCAGAAATCTCAGGAAAGCTAGCATGAAGGGATACGTTCAGTTGAAAAGTTCAGGCGTGGTGATGACGAAGCACGTACCAAGCCTGGCCCGCCTGCACAGACCACCAGGGGTCCAGCTGGCATTGGGCCAAGCAGCCCGCTGGTCTGTGTGTGCCTTTCCTGCACGAGAGCATCTGAGTACAAGCACCGGGGTGGGACAGTGGTAGGTTGTAGAGGCACAAAGAGGAACTCGGAGTTCTTAGTACAAGGATACAGTTTCAGATGGAAGGAGCCAGTTTTGAGATCTGTTGTTCCAGAAAGGTAATTATAATCAGTAAAAATGTACCGTAAGATCTAAACACAGGAAAAGAAGTTTTCATGAAGGAAGAAGTATTTGAGGGCTGTAGGAATTTATAGAACCCTTTCTGATAGAACTGGATGTTTACACATTGGTATTACAGTGTTTACTTTTGCTATATTTTAGTGCCTAAAAAGGTACCTTAAAGGTCAGGGAGTTAAGAACTTCAGAGATTGTGAGAATTAGTGGCTGTTGCGGAAATACGAATCACAACCTCTGGTGCCCTGTTGTCCGACCACATGAAAGAGTAGCATAGCCCTTGAGGAATTCTTGGTGTACCACTGGACAGAAATTCCCTCTCTGCTTTACCAGGCAAAAAGCGGAGTCCAGAGATGTAGCTGCACATTTAAGATAACATTAAGCATGGTGTAAGTTGAATGACTTGCAGAAGTGGCAGAGTTTTTTTCCCATTTTGTATATGACACAAAAAGATACATAATAGACTTAGATTGGAATATGGAGTGGATTTCTTATATAATATTGAGAGTTTATAGTGCCTGGTCTGCCCAGGCATTGCTGTGAGGTTTCCCAATGTGCTGACACGGTCCTGGAGTGAGATTCCAGGAAGGCCAAGACTGCTTCCCTGTGTAAGTACGTGGTGAACTTCCTGTGTGAGAAAGAAATGTGAGGGTTAGTAGGACTTCCCTCATTGTGAGCTGCTGAACTTGATGGAGAAAATGACTGGAGCCAGGATCTCATGCCCCAGGAAGCAGGGCAGGTGCTGGGTGGGAAAAGAGGGTCTTGCCTTTTTTTCTTTTAATTTTGAGACAAGATCTTATTAAGTTGCCCAACTTTACTGGAACTTACCTTCCAGGCTCAGCCTCCCAGAGTGCCTGGATTACAGGCTTACCCCACCAGCCTCAGCAGAAGGGCCTTTTAAGATGATCTGTATTGCTCGGGCAGTGTTTGGAAACCTAGGCTTTGAAAAGGCATGTGGGCTGCCTGTGTGTTTTGGCGTTTTTGTTTGTTTGTTTTTTGTTCCTTTTTTTTTTTTTTTTTGGTTGGTAGGTTGGGTTGGGTTGGGTTGGGGGTTGGTTTGATTTGGTTTTGAAGGAGAGTCTTGTACTGTAGTTCAGGCTGGTCCATTGAACTATGTAGCCCAGACGTAATATTTCAGAAGGTACCCCTGAGGAAGGATGGGGGCCACCAGAAGGCTTCTGTGGGAGACCAGGCACGATAGTACTGCTCTGTACCCTCCTTGCATCCTGCCGGTCCTCTGCCTCCTCAGGCTCATGCCTACCGTCCACTCCTATATTTCCTCCCACCTTACCCCACGCATCGCCCCCACCACCATACCCCTGTATGCGCATCCATCCTGTGGGCCCTTGCATGAGCTCCTTGTCGCCAGTGGCCGCCCTGAAGTGAAGTCCTCAGGCAGAGGCAGTGTCCATAGCTGGAAGGAGAGGGACGTCTACCAGTGATAGGCCTTATAGCTGCAATGCAAAGCAAGGGTGAGTCCAGAGTGAAGCAGTGGGCTCTGTGGGGTCAGGATCACTCCCTCCTGGGTACTGGGGAGGTAGGGGTTGACACTTAATTGTGAACAGAACCTCATCCCCTTTGGGGGCAGGTCCCAATGCCATCACCTCTCCATCTGCACTTCTGACAGGTAAGGGTGGTAACCTGGCTAACTTCCCACCTGGACCTCTCCCCAGCCTGGACCCACCCCCACCCCAGGCCTTTATGTCCTGCCAGAGGCCTCCCTGTACATTGAGTGGGGCCCATCTGTTCTGCCATCTGGGACCCCTGTCCTCCCCTCCTTCACATTCCGCCTGGAGCCTCCCCTCTGCTGTGCTGAGTATTTGCTGTGTGCTGAGAACGCAGTAGCTTAAAAACAATAGGTATGTCCTAGTAATTGTTCTCTTGGAGTATCCAGTTGGATATAGAAGCAGACCAATAAAATAAACAGGAAATAAATATCACCATGGGAATGAGAATGTGATAGTGGCCCCAAGTTCCTCCTCCAGATGACTGTCAAACACACTTGAGCAGCCCAATCCTGTTTCCTGGGCTATCGTGGCAGAACCACCTTCTGGGAATACAAGTTTCTGTGGAAGTAGGGATGGGGATGGAGAGAGACCTCTCCACAGAGGCTGACATGTGTAGGCTGGGCTTAAAAAATGCACCGGAAGCAGCACAGGGCAACCTCCATGGTTTGTATCTATAGGACAAGGCGATGCAATTACAAAGGTCTGTGGTAGGGATGAAAAGATGGGATCAGATCCCATAATGGGAGTATGCAGAGGTTCAAGGATAGGAAGGACTGGAAGGCCAAGAGAAAACCCTTGCCACCGAGGATGTACAGGTAGATGGGGAGAGTTCAGTGGACCTGCTCCCAGCAGAGAAAGCAAAACTGGTGAGTGCCTTAGCAAACAGTCATGCAGTCCTGTGGAGGTTGGTCTAAGAGCATGCATGCAGTGAAGAAACATTCAAGAGTAGGATGGCTGTCTCTTCTGCCACCCCGAGCATAGCTTCGTGGGGCTATGGCCAAGAGCACCGGGCTCCTGCCTCATTCCCCACTGGGCCAGTGTCACCTATGAATAGATCTCAGCACTTCTCACCCACGTTCAGCCTAGCTTAGGCAACTCAGTGACGTAGTGATGTAGATCAGTGCAGAGGTTCTGGGTTCAACTCCCCGTACGAAGGAAAAGGAAGTGGACACAGTTTATTTTCTGCTCACTCCCAGGACTCAAGAGAAGGCAGGTGTAAGGAAGATGCTCCCTCCGGGCAACAGACAGGGTGAGCTCGCAGCTCACAGCTAGGCCCCTTCAAGAGAGCACAGAGCCTTCAGTCTTTTCAGCAGCAGGCAGGATTCCTGTGGGAGCTCTGCCTTCCAGTACTTAATAGGAAGGAGAAGGCCTCAGAAGGACCTGGAGGATCTTGAGCAAAAAGGGGGTCAAAAACTGCATTTTGCTACAAGAAGAGTAGTTTAAATAGCTTTATTGGTAGTTTACTTTTATCGAAGTTCTCATTTTAAGGTTAAATGGTATAAAACAAGTTCATAACATGTCAGATAAAGTAGAGCTGGCCTAAAAATAGCATCAAATGTGAACCGCCCCTTTTGAAAAGTTAGAAAAACTATTACTTCATATAATTCATTTGGCAGCTCCAGTACAAAATCATGGTAGGATATGTTTATACCTGTGATTAACAACATTGTTTTCATAAACAATGTGACCAGGGTAAAAAGAAGAATCAGTCATAACAATACAAAAACCATCTGCAAACAGGATTAATCTGTTCTCTTTGTTGGTCAAGCTCAAAGGAATTAATCTATTTTTGGCCATTTGGAGTGGATTTATTTAGTGTCCACTTTAAATTCCCTCCTACCTGAGCAAAATATGTCCATCTCTGAGTAAGCTATATAACTTTATCATTTGGTTTAATAATAGTACTATAACTCAACTTAGTTTTGATATTTCCCATATACATAAACCAATATCCCTGGAGTTTTAGATAAAAATATTTATCCAAAAAAACCCCAAAGAAAGTTATTAACAGTTAAGCTCAATGAAGAAGTTAAGATGTAGTAAGGTGACTGTGAAGGGGGTAGGGAGTCCTTCCACTGTGTGGACCAGCACGTTTGTCCTCGTGCTGAACATCCTTGCACCCCATTCGGAGGACACAGGATGTGTTAAACACAGGATGCTGGCTGCATTGTCCCCACAGTTCCCTGAACCTCTCATCTGCAGTGTCCTTGGAGATCTGTTGCTCACATGGACTTGGTGAGCAGTTTTTGCTGGCACGAATGCCTGGTAATGGAGCTTCCAGAGGAGCCTGGAGAGCCCATTAGAGCTTTGTTCCCACAGGACACGGTGGCACAGAGGTGAGGACTCTTGGCCAGCATCGCATCATGGGAACATAAACAGCAGACACAGAGAAAGGGCCCACGTCCACACTGTGCACCGCCCTGCTGCTGAACTGGCAGATACACGTGGCTTTCTGTTTCCTACGTACTTTGAAGATATGAAAACTATAAAATCCCTCAGCTGTTCCCAAAGCTCCAGCTCCGGCTCCGTGGAGCCAGCACTTCCGGATGTGAGCCTGGGCTTGTGTTTTTCTCCCTCAGTGGCATCATCACAAGGGGGTGGGTGGTGGGGCAGATGGGCAGGAGGATTTAGTTCGCAATGAGGCCGTGCTGCTCAGAGGGGTTTCTTCTTTCCTTACCGGAGCCTTGTGTGCTTGGCCCCTGGAGTCACACAGGAGCAGCGGGCGGGATGCAGGGAGTTCGTTGAGTATGAATGGTCTCATTCCTTGGAAACTTCAGGAAGATGTCAGTTTTGCTTCTCACGTCTGCAGCTGTTGAGCTGCTGTCTGGCCCAGTACCAGCACCACCTTCCAGAGCTGGCAGCTGCCATATGGAGAGCGCAGCTGGGGAGCAAGGCGCTGCAAGGTGCCCCTAGAAAAGAGCTGGTGCACCCTGAGGGGAAACTTGCACATGGCACCCTTTGGATTCCTAGCTTCTATCTCATTTAAGGGCAAGAATACATCTAGTACCCTGCCTCCGCCCCTGCTCCCCTGCAGCCTCGCCTCCCTCAGGGGCTCCTCTTTCTCTTGAACTCCGGAAGAGCGCGTTCTTGTTTATTGATGTATTTAGCTGTGGTACTGGAATGGAACCCAGAGCCTTTGCACTGAGCTTGTCAGTTAGAGGTCCTTGTCTCCAGCTGTTCCTGAAGGACATGGCTGTGCACTGCCACCCGGAGAAGCATGAAAGAGCCCTTCACAACACTGTGGGGTGTTGTGATTTGGATCTGAGGTGTTCCCCAAAAGCCTCCGGCACTATGGGTACTGTTGGGAGGTGGGACCTGGCGGGAAGGGGCAGATGCTTGAGGCCTGACCTGGAGGGATGTGTGCTGTTTCCTCCCTTCCTTGGAGATCTGTCTCTGTTCTGCAGCGCTCTGAGGATCCCTGTCCCTGGAGCACCGGCTCCAGCTCTAGTCCGAGTCCCAGCTCTGGCCTGCTATGTGGTTCCACTGTGCTCCAGATGCCCATCTGTAAATGGACTGAGACCTTCTAAAACTATGAGCTAAAATAAAGCTTTCCTATATAAAGTTGTTCGTTTGGGTATTGAGTCACAGTGACAAAAAAAGTACTAAGACAGGTGGCAAGTGCCCACCCTGCCAGGAACAGTGATCTCTCTGTAGTGAGGAGGAGGTATCAGAATGGACCTGTGGTGATGTGAGGTCACGCCTCAGTGACGCTGAACCCAAAGTACACAGACCATCATAGGAACACATGGGGGACTTGGGGGAGCAGAGGTCGGGTAGTCAGAGGACTGCCAAGGTCAGGGCTGATCTGGGAGACCAGAGCTGGGATCAAATGTTGCTGGCCCCCGCTGGCTGCTTACATGGGAGTAGTGAAGAAGAGGGTCACTGTGCAGTTGGTGTTGAGGGGTGCCTAGGCCCCAAGATGCGCTGAGTAATGCACAAAGTAGATGGTGCCCACGTCAGCATCTCTGATAACAAATAGAAGGAACGGATGTAAGTGCGAGGAAGACGGGGTGAAGCTGCAGCGGTGAGAGTGATGTGTCAAGAACAGGGGCCAGGTCTTCTCTGGAGCGGGACAAGCCGAGCCCTCTGCAGAGCAGGGACCTAACCTCTCGACAGCCTGTCTGCTCTGCGCCTGGGTCTCTAGGGTCCCTCCCTTACCCTCACGGGAAGTGAGATCTGTGAGCCCAGAAGTGTAAAGCTCAGATCTGGCCTCTGCTTACTAATGTAGGAGGTGGCCAAGGCGGGTGAGTGGCTGCTGTAAGGAGCCTGGGGTTTGCAGGTCTCGCCTGTCTGTGTCGCTGAGGAGGCCATGCACACTGGTTTGCTGACTTGGCTTTTGTGGGAGCCCAGAGGATGTCTTGAGAGACTGTGAGGCCATTGGTAGAAGTATATGACAGTTTCTGTCAACTGGAAACAAGATGGAGTGTCCTCATACATCTTATTCACAAGACCTGACACTATGTAAGTTGTAGCTCTTCCCCAAAGGAAAAATGACCATCAGAGGTCAATGTTTTGAATCAGCTCAGGACAAGGCACATCCAATGGCAAAACTAAACATGCTCAGGAAGGAGGACTCCAGGGCAGTTTTAGAAAGTGGCAAGAAACACAGGATAAATCTGTTCAAAGTAGGGGAGAATTCTGAGGGGATAGATGGCAGTGTTGGACAAATGGTAGGTTTTTTTCTATAATAATTTTTTAAAATATTGACTATTTAATATGCCTCATATGACTCCATGGCTCTGGTGGCTGGGAAGAGACCACGGCTGCCCTAGGGTTGGGTCCAGACCTCTTTGGGACAAGAGGCCTGATTGCCCATGACTTACTGTTTGATTGGTGGGCACAAGCTGAGTGTCAGCTGTCTAGGGCTTCACTGTGCGGCCATTGGGAAAGCATGTGGGTTAGAGCAGCCTCTGTCCTATTTGGATCGACATGGAGCCCACACAGAGAGGGCTTCTCACTCCAGACGCAACACTTGGAGAGTCTGAAGCCAGGCCGGTAGTCGCAGCCATCTCGAGACACTGGATGATACAACTGATGATGAGGGCTGACCAGAGGCAGGAGGAGGTGGCAGCCAGAAGGCAGTGTCCTTGAACTCAAAGGTGTGGCAGACGTCACGTGGCAGAGAGGCTGGCATCTTCAGCATGTCTCCACATCATAAAGAACATGGGCAAGAGATGCCAGCTTGGTCCCAGAGGAGTACGCAGTAGGGAAAGGCAAATCCCCATCGTTTTAGCCAGCCCCAAACACTGGGCAGGAATCTGCCTCTCAGCCCCTTAAGTGGGTTGAGCTCTATTTTGAAACATATTCACTGAATAATATAACCTTGGATAGTCCCCATCTTCTACCAAGCAGAGTGTCTGTGCCATCGTATTGGTGATAGCATAGCTGATTCCTGTCGTCCTTCTTCCGGTGACACCTCATTGTGATCCCTAGAGGAACACTGGATGGGCAAGAGGACAAGCAGCAGTGTTGAGTTTCTGGCATCCTTAAAATGACTAAAATATTTAGCCCATAATACCATCATGATGTGGGGTTTTTTTTTTTTTTTTGACACTTATTGCCAAAGGATAATCATTTGCCAAGAAAACAGATTCATCACATTTGAATTGGGAAAACTTGAGTGCCCTGTGCCACAGGATTGGCCTGAAGTGGAGAGTGGAGTGGACAGCCAGTGATGCCACTCAAGATGGGGCAGTCTGGGCCTGCATCTGCTCCTGTGTGGGTAGTCAGTACTCTGTGCTGTCGCAGGAGCGGGACAGAAATATTAGAGTTCACTGCCAGATTTGTTTCTTGTTGCCTTGGGATTGTGAGCTGGACAATCCAGTTCCACAGAGCAGGTGACTTGCTTGTGCACCTGCATGGCTGTGTGTGGCTGGGTGTGTATTAGGCACTTTCTTTTCTCTGTGAAAAAAAATATTCCACTTTCACACCTTAAAGGAGAAAGAGGCTTATTTTGGCTCCAAGTTTTCAGAGGGTTCAGTCCATGGTCCTTTGGCTCCAAGGCTGAGGGGCCTGGTGGAGGACAACTGTTCACTCCATGACAGAAAGACGCAGAGCGAGAAAGGAAGAGCTGGGGATAAGAATACCTGCTTCCAAGTCACCTCCAGGACTCACCTCCCGTCAGGCTCCACTTCCTCACAGTACACTTAGCCGTGAAGTCACCCGTGGGTGGATCCACCGAGGAGCACAACACCCCCACCATCACCATGGTCACCTTCCCAAAACATGAAAGCTTGGAGCATACATTTTAAATCTACACCGCAGTATGGCATTTTTAGGAAAAAGGTATACATTTGGCAAGAATTTCCGTGTCCACCATTTTCCCAGCCCTGCTCCTAGCAGGAGTTACAGGCAGCTGGGCGAAAAGGCCCCTGCGGGTGGCACTGCCGTTGTGGCGCATGGCTTCAGCGTGGCTGTGTGCACAGTGCATGCACGTATTCTGCAGCCTGGGCCTTTGCACTTAGCCTCTGTCTGTCCAGGAATCACCTTAAATAGGGTGTCTGTCTGTCCTCCTGACCCCTCCAAAGACCTTGAGAGGCTCAGAAGAGTGCTCAACACAGGCCTGACAGACGGACTGACGTGGAGAAGGGAAGGTGGTCAGGAGCGACACAGAGCTCCCTGAGCTTTGTTAATGGGACTGTGTGCTTGAGATCCACACTCCATGTGACTCTAGCTTCTCCCCTTGCCACCTCCTCAGGCCCCTGCCGCCCCGCCTCCCTGGGCTGGCCACTGCAGCCTTCTGCTTTCTGCTTGGAGGTCGGCTCCTGTTGCTCTCTGGCTGTAGGGTCCCCCTTTAGCCTGTGGGGGTTTGCTCCACTTTAGGAGCCTGATTCCAGCAACTTATTTACATTGTACGTGATAGTGCTGACTTCAGACCATCTTCAGGAAAAGCCCACAGTGTGAGACTATCTTCCTGATGGTAATTGAGCTTCTTTTTATTTATTTTTGTAGTACTGGGGATCGATCCCAGGGTTTTCACAATGAGCTACATCACCAGTCCATTTTTATCTTTGATTTTGAGACAGAGTGTCGATAAGTTGCTAAGCTGTCCAAGCTAATTTTAAACTTGTAATCTCCCTGCTTCAACCTACTGGGATTGATGGGATTATATGCAGCCTGTGCTACTGAGCATGACTTGAATTTTTTTCTTAAGCATTAAGATTTTCACTTTGCTTACGATGGCCCATAATATACTTTTTTGACTGATATCCATTTTTCATTTGTCAATGAAATGGTATAATATAGTAGTTAACATTTCTAAAATGGGTTAAGCTTTTTTGAACTTCCCCTTCAAATGATATTTACAGATTGCTTTTGTGATATTTTAGTCCATCCCTGAGATGCCCAATATGGCAGCCACTGCCTAAGGGAATTAGTGTAAATCAGTGAACATTGAATACACCAGAAACCCTGTTTCTTGTTTGCTCTGACTGCAGGTCAAGGGTTACACTGGATACTTGAGACACAGTATTTCCACATCTCAGGGACTGTACTGCTTCTGCTGACCTGCTTTGCAGAGGCTCATGAGAGGCTCCATCACCTTTTAATTTTGCTCTTCTATTGCTAATGCCTACTCTGGTTTTGTTTAGAAACCTGTATTTTCTTGGAGTGCTTACCTGCGGGTACTTAGGTTCCCGAAGACTTTGGTGTTGCTGTGCTGTATCAGCATCATTCTAAAGCAGAGTTAGACACACAGAAGACGTGTAAATCCTGTAGCCGGTCCCTCCCCCAGAACATGTATGGGGTATGGGCACATGGAAGGAGGAGTAGGTAGTGGAAAGAGATCAAGAAAAAAAAATTAAGGTCTGTGGAGAAGGGGAGGGTTGGTAGAAGTACGGAGCGAGGAACGGGTGAAGCCAGGAGGGACGATGGATGGGTTTACGGAAGGATGGCTGCAGGAAGAGGCTGGGAAACTCAGGAGAGGGTCTGAGGTCCTCTGTCTAGAGAGGAAGGTGACAGAGAACCAGAAAGGAGAAAGCAGTGATGGCCTGGGACAAAAGGGTGCTCGGACATTAGGATTTGAGAAATCACCCTGTGGAGAGCGTTGGAAAGGTCATCTTGTCCCTGCAGCTTGGTCTCTCATGAACTGATGAATGAGGTGACCCATGTGGTGGATGAGGCGAGTGACTCGTGTGTCCTGTTCAGAGGAGCTTCCCCTGCAGTGAGGAGGGAGGGGTATGGCACGGTTTCCTTCCTTACACTGTGTTCTCTCAGTTAACACGCAAGGCGTTGGCCTCTTGGCTTCTGTTGGAATGTTAATTACTAAAGCAGCTGGTGTCTCTTGCTCAGAAACAGCCAGCTCCAGGTTTCAGAGTGATTAAGCATTCTGTGGGAGAAGTTACTTCACCTACATTAATTTTTTTAGCCTGAAGGACCAATCTCTTACAAACCTAGTAAGCTGGAAATTTTAGAGCATTTCAGAAAAGACACATATTTACAAGTATAGAAGCGACTGAGTTAAGTATGCACTTTGTAATTTTGAATTTGAAACGATCTTGCTTTTAGGCATTTCTCCTTAAAACACCTACACTTCTTCACTTTATCTATCACAAGGCCCAGAAGTAGCCGTGTTAGCCCAGCACCCTGCCAGTCTCTAAGGCAGAAAGGGTGCTCCAGCCCTGGCCCCAGACTGGGCTGGGAAGTGGGCTTGATAAGCTGGGGACGCCTGTACAGACACCCAGGGAAGTACCTACTACCATGGCTGTGACCCCAAGATGCAAAGGCCCTCACGAGGGACTCCTGCCAGTGTAGGGGGAAGCTCAGAGCTCAGAAAGTGACATGAGCTAATGTATAATTATATTAGAACACTTTGGGTTCATAATTATTTTTTAAAAGTCTCTCATGATCATTTTTGCAGAGCATTAGAACAACTCATTTTTCTAAGAAGTATGAAGAGAGAATTACACATTTTTAATGTGCTTCCTATAGGAGACATATTTTGGGACAAATGAGTTTTTGAGGTGAGGTTCTTAACAGCCGGTCCCAGATGGTAAGTTCAGAACAAATGATGAAACAGGAAGCCCTCCTCTTGCCCCTTGGAAGCCCTCGTGAGGGACCGTGGCCCTGGGCCTCTTCAGCAACGGCAGCTGTGGCCCGCCAACTGAAAGGGCTTGGCAGGACACTGTCCAAGACATGGCTGGTACCAGAGACATCCCCTGGGCCCTGTGCAGCCTCCCTGAACAAGAATCCGTGGTGCTGTGGCCTCAGGAAGGGAGATGGGCACAGTGTTGCCAAGGGAGGACTTTCCTTTGGGCAGGTCTTCTGCATGTTAGAGAGAAAACAGCCATGGCCATCTGGAGTGTGGGAGACTCTTTTGGAGAGAGCAGCTAGTTTCTCTAGTAGAGGCAGACACAGATACACAGCTGCATGTTGGGTCACTGCACGAATTCATGATTCATGGAGACTGGCCTGACCACACTGGCCGCAGAAGACATCGGGGGGTCCAGGGAACACGGCACGTGCAGCACGAGCTGGTCAGGACTTTGTGTCTCCTCGTAGCTGCTGTGGCACTTGAGCACTGGATTGGCAAAGGACAAGTCAGCAAGAGGAAAGCACGTAAGTTCACTCCATGTGAGGACACGGGACGTGATGCCCTCTAGATGACGTGAGGACTGGGAGAGGCAGGTCCTGGGGAGGGGGAAGGATGATGAGGGAGACTGGCTGGCTGCAGCAGGGCCTGGAAAAGCCTGGTGGGATACTTCTGTTCTCCTGATGGAGCAAGCTGGCTTTACCTGGGGCTTTACCTTCACTGTCAGGAACAGGGTGTCTGTTTGTACCTGTGCTGTACCTTCACATACCACAGCAGCACATGTGGGCAGTCTGTTACGCCTTAGTTGGTACTTACATATGGTCCGAGCGTGTCCCTGAGGTTTGCACACTTGAGGTTGGGTCTCGGCATGGCAGGTTGGGTGTGGTGGTATGTCTACAAGGTAAAGACTCTGCCAGGTGATTAAGGTCACTCCTGGAAGGACAGTTCCATGACAGCCACAGTGAGCTGCTATACAGCAGCCAACCTGGCAGGCCAGGGGGCTGCTGGTGCAGGCTTGTAATCCCAGCACTTTGGGAGGCAAAGCAAGATAATCACAAATTTGAGCCCAGTCTGGGTAACTTAGCAAGACACTGTCTCAAATAAACGATAAAAAGTGTGCTGGAGATGTAGCTGAGAGTGAAGATTCTGGGTTCATCCCTAATACCTTCCCCTCCCCACAACAAGCCAGCCTGACTAAGCAACTCCTATTCCTAATCCTGGATTTAACCTGAAAATCCCAGGTCGTGTAGAATAGGCCAATTTGAAGATGTTTTGTGTTGTCTTAATTACTGCCTCCTTCACTTTTCATAAGGTCTGTTTCATCTGGATCAATCTTAACACTGTATAGTGTAAACTTTAGCAACTCTTTTAGTGAATGGGCTGATAGCCTCATTTTTTTTTTTACGAGGCCAATAAAATTGTTGTAGCTCCATTAAGAAATTCCTTGGACAGTGTCTCCACAAATAAACACTTGAAAATTTTCATTTGAAGGTGTTTTTTATTTCCTTACGATTGGAACATGGTGGTTTGATCACCAGTACTGTTGAGAGGCATAGGGGGACACATCAGTCCTCGCTAGTATGAGTCGGGTCAAATGAGCCCTGGCCGTCCACTCCCACTCCTCCCTCTGTAGCTCAGCACTGAAGTGTGTGTGGCTACGTGCCCACCCGTCCTCACCTCCCATAGCCTGGGGCCTGTTCCATCCTCAGAATGTTCCGATGAGAACCCACATCCCTGGCTGGGGCCAGGCCAGGTGCACAGGGAGGCTCATCACCACGGTTAGCTGTTTCTTGTTACTGCATCCGTTCTCTGAACAACCTCAGGTCTTACAAAACTCCACTTAATCTTTTGGTTCAGAAGCCTGAGTCTTTTCATGTCTTACCCACCAAAATAAGATAACAGTTCTCTCCGAATGAAGGCGTTTGAGATTGTACGTCAGAAGAGCTGCTCTCAGGATTCCAGCCATTTTACGGGCCTTCCTGTTAAAGGGGGGATCTGCTGAAAGAGCGAATTGTGGGTTTCACCACCGGTAACTCTTGGCTCCCCTGTGCTGTTTTCATTTCTGAAAGTCTAAAGAGTTTCAGCTTGTTTTGGACATGTAGCCCGGCATCTCCTTACAATTAGCCATCTCGCTCAGCCCTCAGTAGTTTCTGTTGGTCGTATGATTAAGCTCAGCCTCAGCCAGAAAGGCTGACTCCAGCTCTTGCTCTTGGGGCTGTTAGTTTGCATTTGTCATGGAACTTCCATCTGTGTGTTGATAAGAGATGGAGCAACAGAGGTTTGGATTTGTGGTACGTTTCTGCTGGATGTCACCTACAGCTCTCCGTGTCACTGAGGTTACTGCCTTGGGCTCCGGCATGTCATTGACAGAGCCTGTAGGTCAAAGGATTTATCTCAGTGTCTGCAGTTGATGTGAAGCATATTTCCAAAGCAGTGCCCGGGGAAGCACTGAGTGGAACGTCTATGGCTGGGTCTGCTTGTCCTCGGGTTATTTGGTATTTGCCACCTCTCCTGGCCCTGGGCTCCCTTGGTCAGAACTTCGGGTACCCACAGCAGCCTTGGCTTGCATATTAACCCAAAGCGCAGAGCTCTACCCTGCTTCCCATGTCCCCTAACTTGAAGCATAGGGAGCACTACTTATATGCACAGAAGCTAAGCTACCTGTGTGATGTCCCTGGTCCCAACCCCCCATGTCCTGATGTCTAGACCAACACAAATCAGTGGGCCTCTGAGTATGGCTCACACAGCACTCCAGCCAAGAACTTCCAGGCTGAATTCTTGACTTTCTTTTGGACTGAGTCTTTTTGTTATCCCAACCCAATAAATGGTCATACCGTTTACCTAAGTTGCCATGAATGGTGAACACCTTTAATACTTCAGCAGAACTTGTTTATCATGTTAGGAAATCTGTCCTGTCTGATTGACTATGTTTCTGCGTCAGTCTACGCACCCACTGCCTCCTAACTGACCCTACCATGTGGTCAGGTTATCACCTTTCCTGGCCCCCTCAGTGTGTCTACATGAAGCTACTGAGAGCACCATGCATCCTCGATGGGGCCTCTGTCAGGGTCATCTCCATGCTTGCCTACGACGCTTCGTACCCTGGGAAATTTGCTTGACCGTGTCTGTCCAAGGCTTCTCTCTTGTCCTGGTTCTCTGGCTCTCGCCTTTCTGTCTGACATGAAGATCTCTTCCTCAGGCAGCCTTCCCTGGGACCCCAGCATCCATGATGTCACTGCTCCTGGCAATCCTACTGCCTTCGTGCCTTTCCTCGGGGTACTCAGTAATGCGTTCATCTGCCACTGTCTGCTGTTGTGCCAGCGTTGTTGGGCTCCCTGCCTCACCAGTGCGCAGGCTTAGAGCAGCGAGACTGGCAGGGTCTGACCCTCACGGAATGCGCGGTGAAGCACCCCCAGTTCCTTCCGTGGCAGGTGGCATGATGGGACACAGAAGAACACAAAATGTGGCCTATGATTGTATAAAGTTGTTTCAGAAAATGATTCACGTTTGCAAAACGTCTCTGGACTATGCTTCTTCTATAGTGACAGTTCCTTATTCTTGTTTAATAAGTACTTAATCTAAATTACAGAACCCTAGACTTTATAATGTAACAGTAAGGCATGAGGGCCATGTGGTAATGCTGAATATTACCATAGAAAATTGTAATGAATGTAGTTTTCCTGCAGAGTTGCCCAAGCAGGTAGATGTCTACCTGTGAGCCATTACTAGGCTTGTAGTGAAACAGTGTGACTTAGAGCTCCTGTCAGTTCAGATAATTCAAAGTATATCATGTACCTCATGTGCCTAAGAATAGTATGTAGAACTTGGAACTCCCTTCCCAGTTATCACCTGTATGACCCCAGACATCTGTGCTCCTCCATCGTCATCAAAAATGCAGGAAGAAACATTTGACACCCAGTGTCCAGGGAGGTGCATGTGAGGCTTATTTTACAATTTAGGCCTGTTCGTGCAGAGAAGCAGAAGGTAGATTTGGGAAGAGGTGTCATGTTCCTGGCCCTGGGGAGGAGGACAGAGATGACAGGTATAGAAGGACTTGGTGGCCCTAGGCAAGAGCTCAGAAAAGGTTGAAAAAATAAAGCCTTGTTAAATAGAGAAAACAGTACAAACTGTGTCTCCAGTTACTCAGGGAGAATAGCTTTGAACGCGTGGGAGAAGGCAGGTGGTACTGCTCCCTGCTGGAGAGTCGTGGTATTTTGGAAGAATGCAAACAGCAGTTGAGTTCAAGACCTCTGGAGTTGAGAGCTCAGTCCAGAAGTCTTTGTTTTGTATACACCAGAATGTAGAAAAAAACAAACAAACCGTAACTTGCCTGGCAGCAGGTGGGGGTGTTCCCCACCCCAGGCCTGCTGTCCCTTCCTTTTAGCCCTGCCGGTGAGCACTGTAACTTTCTATGGAATGCGGCCCTCATCCCGTGTGGGTGCTCCGTGCCATGCTGCACTGTCGTGGGTGGTGGCGTAGAGTGTAACCGTGCCTGTTCCCACCTGCTTGCCACCAGGTATCCTGTGCCGGAGTCAGGTGGAGGTGTGAACCCGACCCCACTAGGAAGAGCGACCTGGCACACATTTCCTGTCCTCCTTCCTGGAGGGAAGGAGACCACGCTCCACCCTGTGTCTCCCCTGCAAGGCTCGGGAACGCTTGCTCTGCACCTGAGTGCGTACTTCATTTCTCTTCCCCCTTTCTCATCTTTCCTTTTCCTTTCAGACCCCAGGCACACAGCCGCTGGCTGGCTTTAATCGTGCCTCAGGGCACACCTTCATGCTTGTTTTTCTTCATTGCATTAAAACACACACAACAAGCAGGACCTTGTGGCCTGTCATCCCAGTGCTCCAGGAAGATCACAAAGTTTGAGCCCAGGCCAGGCAACTTAGAGACGTAGTGAAACCGTGGCTCAAAATTCAAACTAGGAATTGGGCTGGGTCGTAGCGTAGTGCTGGGTTCGGTCGGTAGGCACAGCGTAGTTGGCCACCTGAGCTGCCTTCGCTTGCACGGCTCTGCAGCGTAACAAGCCCTCGCACCGCGTGCCACCGCCACCTCCATCCATTGCCAGAATGGCTCATTCTTTCTTCAGCAAGACGCCACCATTAGGTACTGGGCCCTCCTCTCTGCTTGGCCCCAGTGCCACCCTGCCACCATGCTACTCTGCCTCTGTGACTGTGACCACACACGGGACTTCAGATGCCACAGTCATTCAAACACGAGTTTTTGATGGTTGGCTCATTTCAGTAGCATGGAGTCTTCCACGGTCATTGTCAGAAGCGACTTTGTCCTTAATCTGGGAATGGCTGCTGGGCTATTATTTATACATTGTTCCTTTTTTACACAGGGTTCCTTTAAACTTGGCCACTATAAAATAAAAGCACAATACAAAAAATTACACAAGGCAGATGTACAGGACAATTGATGCCTGGCATAAACTTGCTCAGAGTGGCTGTTGCCAGCTCCTGCCCGCCCCCCCCCCCCCCCCCCCCCCCCCCCCCCCCCCCCCCCCCCCCCCCCCCCCCCCCCCCCCCCCCCCCGGGCACTGCACCTGCCTTCCCTGCAGTGCTGCTACAGCCTAGCTTCCTGCAGGGTGCGTGTGTCTCCGTGTCCTGTTCCGTCCCTGCTCACCATGCTGTGGTCTCGCCTACTTTGTAATTTGGCGAGCTTTTTAATCCACAGGTTCCCTACATCCCACTTTTTTTTGTTTGTTTGTTTTGTTTATTTGTGATAATACAGAGCCTGAGGCCCTGGAGCCTTTCTCATGGTCTGTTTTGGCGGCAGCAAACTCAGCCTCTGAAGCAGCCATGATGTCTGCCATGGCTGTGGTTCCCCATTCCCCCGGGGCTACAAAGCAGTGAGCATCTGGCTGTAGCACTTGGAACTCTTAGAATGATGTCCCTAGGCCCCATGTGTACACGAGGATGCAGTCGCTTCCCCGGGGGGAAGGTTGGGAGAGACGCATGATGCTCTCCTCTCTCTGTCACTTTCCCCAGTCACGAGCAGCTTCTCAGCCTCTTGCTGCACAGGAGCCATGATGTCCCAGTCTGGGCAACTTGTTAATGGTGGTGTTCTGGTGAAGAAAGAATGAGCCATTCTGGCAATGGATTTTTAAATTTTTGACTTGTGTAATGGATTTAACTGAGGATGTAGCTCAGTGGGGAGGCCCTGGGTTCAATTCTTGGTACCACAAGCATGCACACACGTGCGCACGTACACACACACAAAGAAAGAGATGATAAAGGGGGTGGGGGTGCAACTCAGTGGGTGGAGGGTGAACTTAGCATGTATAAATCCCTGCTTCTACCCCCAGTACTGCCCAAAACAAATGCCGTAAGAAAATAGATGAGAAAGGAGTTTGTGAGGGATGCAGCTCTCACTGGCTTTGACTCTGAGCCAGGTGGTCAAGAGTGTCACTGCAGGAGGACATGTGACAAGATCTGAGCTCAGGAGAGGCCTTTGTCAGGTCCCCCTGCTCTGGAGAATGTAGCTCCCTGGGAAGCTCTCACCTAAGGGGCTTGAAGGTCAGGACCTGAGTAGGAGAGTCTGGGTGAAGGAAATTGTCCTGCTAGCTAAGGGCAGAGAGTCCTGCCTTCGAGAATCAGAGCTGTTCAGTATTATGAGGGGGGAGATTGGAATATAAGCAGAAAGGAACATTTAAGTTGTGCTTGGAAAAGTTAAACATTGCTCACAGAATCATCTCAGATGTTTAAAATGTGCTGATTGCACTGTGGAATGAAATTCTAAATAGCCATGGGGAGCTTTTGGACTCCAGCTTGTTTTTATGGGTTCTTGTGCTCCTTATATGGTGTCCCTTGAGCTTTGGGGTCAGACCTCATAAGCCTTGGCATTTGTCACTGCTTTCCATCATGGTTACAGCACAGACATTGAAGGCGGCAGGGTGTGTGTTTCTGGGCAGGCCATGCTGGAGCACTGGGGTCACTGCTGATGTCCTGTAAAGGGAGCGTTGCCATTATGGGGCTAAAGGGAGACGCAAGGTCTGAGGGGCACTTGGGTCTGAGCCTGGAGCTTAGAGCCTGCAAGTCTGACCCTCTGGCACACCGGACCTGGTTCTCAGTGAAGCTCTAGCTTATGCTCTTATTTGCCAGCTTTGAGTGTGGAGACAGCAAAACACTTTATCACAGGAATATGACCTTATTACGTTGGAAGCTGCTTCCCTGAGGCAGTGGTTACACACATCATACACTTAGCAAGAACTCTGCAGAGACTTGTGAGGCTGGTGAGTGTCTCCTTAGAACAAGCCTTCCTCCTCAGTGACAGGACGCACAGGCATAGAACCTATATATCCATCTCATGAGGCCTCCTTGATGACCTCAGCTGTGGGACAGGGCAGAGTGCCACTGACTCTGCCTTCCTTCACTGCCATGTTGGTTATACGCACTGGTCTACTCACCATACTCCCAGAATACCTCTGGTGATGGTGCCCTCTTGAGCACGTAAATCTAGTTGGGAGATAGAACTAAGGACCCAGTGACCCTCTTGTTCAGCAAGACCTGGTTTTCTTTGTTGTAGCCTTTTGTTGAATAGCATTCTGGGGAGATTTACACAGCACAGTGTGGAGGGCAGGGGAGGGGCTGGTCAGGGCATGGCCTCAGAGGTCCGGGCAAGAGTTATGGGCAGAAGAGGCAAGATCTAGGCTCTGTCCACAAGTGGTACGCTGCTGATAATGAATGGTTTTCATAACCTGCCTGTTAGTCGACTCTCCATCACTGTGACAAAACACCTGACAGGAACAAGGGTTTGTTCTGGCTCACAGCTCTAGGGCTTTAAGCCCCTGCTTTAGGCCCGTAGTGAGGCAGAGACATCATGGCAGAGCTATATGGAAGAAGAAAGGTGCTCACCTGCATGACAGCAGGGAAGCAGAAAGCCAGAGAAGGGGGCTGGGGGCCAGACAGAGTTCCGAGTTCCCACACCCTTCATCTAGGCTCCACCTCCAAAGCCTTTATCATTCCACAATAGTGCCATTCAATTAGGGCCTCCTTGGTGGATTGATTCACTAACGATGTTGTAGCTCTGTGGCCCAGGCACCTTCCAACCCTCCCCCTCCGACACAGGCCTTTCGGGGCACATTTTAGACTTCAGCCATCTCATAGCCATACCCATATGCATCAATGCATATCTGTGACTGCAGATGAGGAAAGCCCCCTTCTCCAGGTGCCCATGCCAGCCCTGAGCAGGTGGAAGTCCACGCAGGACAGCGCTGGGCTCCAGCCCCACAGTGACTGGCTTGTAACAGGAGTGATGACAGGTGACTACCTCTGGACTAAAGAGCTGCTGGGTCCCTCAGTTCATGGTCTTTACCCAAGACACACCATGTTTCTGGCATTTGTTATTGCAGATCACCCCCCCCACACACACACACACACACACTCACATCAATACACTTTCTGTGCATGTATAAATTGCCAGTAAAAAGACTGATGGCATCCCCAGCATCCTCTAAGTACCACTGTGGAAAAGGAAGGTATTCATAGGTACTCTACCACTGCAATCAGTTTATGTATTTTATTTATTTATTTATTTATTTATTTATTTATTTATTTTTGTGGTATTGGGACTTGAACCCAGGACCTTTCCACTAAGCTACACCCTCAACACTTTTTATTTGTTATTTAGTGTCTTACTAATTCACTAAGTGGCCCAGGCTGGACTTGCACTTGCAGTGCTTCTGCCTCCACCTCCCACAGTGCTAGGGATTACAAGCATACGCCACCACATCTGGCTTGGTGGAGTTGTTTGTTTTTGGATTTTCCTTATGCCTTTATGTTTTCTTTTTGGTGAGCTCACATTTTGTTTGAGAGTTGCAGCCGGTCAAGGTTTCTTCTCCTTGGCCGATGTACGGTCAACCCACGCTAGCTGTGAGCGCACTTTGCCGCTTTTCCACGGGATGTAGCTGTGGACTGTGCTCGGCAAGGCCAAGCATCAGAGAGGTCTGAGCATGAGCGTTTCATCTCCACCATGAAAGTTAAATGGCAGCGCTCTCCGAGACACGGCCGCCCACAGCTGCCTCCGCAGTCTCTCGCCTTGTCTGAAGGCCAGGTGCCCTTGGCACACTCTCCCCTTTGTCGTACTTCCCTCACTAGCTGCCACACTCTCTGAAGCCCCCTGGCCACAGTCTCTATGATGTAGCACTGTCTTGAGCCCAGTACCTGTGTGCATCTGTCCCAAGGGCTCGAGGTATTCCGGAGAGAACCTGCTGACAGCAGCAGGTGGCAGCTGGTCTTGGCTGGGTCTGGCGTCTGACTTTGTGGCTTGGTGCTAAAAGACCTAGCAGATCTGACTGCGGTGTTCTGTATTTTTTTTTTTTTCCAGGAAGCCATCCTGGTGAGGTGTCCTTATCTTGGTCACCTTTATCACTTTGAAAGGTCAGTGCTCTTTACAGAGCAGCATGTGACCACAGGACGTGTGAAATTGCATCAGAGGCTGATTAACCAAGTGTGCAGCTTATCCTCATATCCCGATGTCCTGATGAACCCTGGGTGTTGGTAAACAACGCCAGCCTTTCAGGTCTGTCCACACTCTGGCAAATCTGGGTGGCTTACAGGGCATGATTACCATGACAGTGACCAACAGAGGCCTTCTTCACACCTGGTTGTGGTGTTGTCCCCTGCGCCAGTAGAAGGCCTGGGGGATCCAGAAGTGGGATTTGGGAAGCAGCCCATTTTCTTGCCACCACTATCGATGGCTTAAAGGACCCAGCATAAAACCCTGCTGGCTGCTGGAGGACTCATTTCTCACCCCCACGGTGACCTCTGTGACTCTGTGGGCCACTGCAGAGATGCATAGGGTTCCTCCAGGTCCCCAGCTCAGCACGGGTCAGTACCGTAGTGGGGAAGAGGTAAGCTCCACAAAGAAGCAGATGAAACCCCACAAAGCTCACGTGCATGAGGTCTGAGCATGAGCATTTTAGCTCCACCATGAAAGTTGGCTGGCTGGGGAACTCAGAGGAGTGGGGGCCTGTCCCTTCCGGCAGAGCCGCAGGGCTACCCTGTGGAACTGGACCTGGTGGCCTCCCAGGGTCTTCCTGCATCCTAGTGCCCCTGATACTTTTATTAATAAAATAGAGAGCACCACCTCTCCACTTGCCCTTCACCTCTGTTAGCTGGAAATGTGGGGCGCATAGTATCTGTAGTTGATGAAAAAGCTTGGCTGTAGCCAGATCTGGGAGCTGCCGTGGGCGAGAAAAGGCGCTGTCTTCCCTAGGTGTCAGCATGGAGACCTAACTGGTTTCTTCCTTTTCCCATAATGCACATCTCATTTTGTCTCAGGGCCTATGGCCCCGGGGAACCTCAAACAGTGGCATTTGCAGATGTACACCCTACTTACGTCCCTGCTAGATTAATGGGTTAAAATGCATTCAGAGCAGTTATCAGAGTTGATTGATATAAAAGCAGACCTCGTTGAGCCACAGAACAGGACTGTACTGTTAGAGGCCGAGCATCACTTGACAGTTGAGCAAACCCAGGGCCTGGCATCAGCTCAGTTTCCAACTGAGGAAAATAGTTTGCCCCTGAAGATGGAGCAGAGTGCTTTGAAGAGCGATTGTCAGGTCAGTGCATATGCTGTGGGCTCTGAGCTAGAGTTATTGTTGAAGATTTAAATTCTGAAGAGTTTATTACAATAAAAGGCATCCTGCCATGAATCCCCTGCAAAGTATTCCCCTCTATTTCAAACACACTCACCCTTCCACTTATTTTTGCCTTTCTGAAGCACTTCTGGAAGTCCTCGCTCCTGAATGTCATTAGTTGTACTGTTGCGGTTGCCTGGATGTCCTGAATCAATTCACAACTGTTCACGCTCATGGTCATTTCATAGTCATGTTGACTGTGGAAAAGAGCCAGAAGTCACACGGTGCCAGATCTGGTGAGTAAGCAGACGAGGACACACTGCCGTGTTTTTACAAGCCAGACTTTCTGGATGGCCCGTGGCAGCGGCATTCACCGTATGTTTTGTTACATGCCATAAGGATATGAAAGAGAACTTCCAGAAGTGCTTCAGGAAGTGGCAAGAATGATGGGATACGCATTTGAAGCGAGGCTAAGTGTTCTGAGGGGGATTCATAATTTCTTCATTTTTATCCAAGACATTGATGTAGTTTTTGATCACCCCATGCGTATTTCATTTCCTCTGTGTGTGGGCTATAGACAGTCACAACAGCTCCCCCTCTCCCTGGGATTCTTTTTACATTTCAAAGTTTAAAAAAAGTCTGCTGAAATTGCTGAACTGAGACTGGGGGTCCTTTCCCTGTCAGAGTATAATCTACTCTTGGAAAACTAACTGTACACTCTAAAAGCAGAGGGCATATTTTGGAAGGAAAGAATGCATCTTTAGCAGTAGGTGGAAGTAGGTTTGTATACTTAACACCACAGCCAAGACTGTCTGCTTCAGGGAATTTGGAAGAGTTTCAGTTTTGCTAAGACATCTTCATTAAACTTCCCGAAGAGAACCTGCTTGTGTTTGCCCAGCAAAGCCCTCTCCATGGCCAGCCTCAACAAAACAAATGCTGTAACTGCCACACTGTTCTATGCCCATGTGCTGTGCACCGGAGGCCTGTCACCTGCAGGCAGAGGCCTTGTCCTCCCGACATGTACCTGCTGATCTGCCCTTCCGGGACGGTGTACTTTCTGTTTCAGCTCAGTTCTGCACCCATTACAGAGCGATTCCAGCATGGGTGCTCCAGCAGGCATTCTTTAGGTAAGCAGATTCCAGAGAGGACACAGCCACCAGGGGTCATGGTAACCTCGGCCACATGTGCTCAAAGCAGGGCTGAGCCTCTTGAGGTGACTGACAGTCCCGGGCAGTTTGAAGATTTCTTCAAGAACCATCTGAACCAGACCTGATAGTGCATGCCTGTAATCCCAGCACTCTAGAACGCTGAAGAGAATCGCAGATTCGAATCCAGCCTGGGCCCCTTAGCAACTTAGTGATAACCTGTATCAAACCAAACAAACAAAAAAACAGGTTAAGGATATATTTCAGTGTGGACGCTCTGGGTTCAATCTCCAGCACCATCTCCCCCAAACACACACATGCACGCACGTGCGCACACGCGCACACACACACACACACACACACACACACACAGACACACATGCACACATCTCCCCCAAACACACACATGCACGCACAAAACAAAGAAAAACAAAAAACAAAACAACAAATAACAACAAAAGAAATTCTGTCTTGGAGGGGTAAGTATAGCTTAGAGGTAAAGTGCTGCCCTGGCAAATATAAGGCCCTTGGTTCAATTCTGAGCACTACAAAACAAAATAAAACAAAAAACAAACAAACAAAAAAAACCAAAAATCCTGTCTGCCACAGTTAAGAACACCTGGAGAAATGTGCATAAGTAGCTGGGGGATCCTGGGGGAGATGTGGGATGTGGTGGGATTTGTTGGAAATGCCTTGAGCCTATGTACTTGAGGAGGAAACGCAGGCAGGTAGCGGCCTTAACCTGCTCTGCCTGTTGTGTCTTCAAGAGGAGACATAGAAATGACCAACAGGCTTACGAAAACACTCACTACCAATGAGGAAGGCACAAATCAAAACCCCAGGGACACGCCACCTCATTTCATCCCCAAAGAATGGCTACTATCAAATAGACTAAAGTCGAGTGCTGGGGAGGATTAGGGAAAAGGGGACCCTTGCCCACCGCCTGGGGGGATGTAAGCCAGGACAGCCACATGGAAAAGTGTGAGATTCTTTTAAAAATCAGAGCCAGAACTACCATGTGACTGTCCTCCCTGCACGGAGAGGGTGTGAGGCGAGGGCAGCATGGCCTGCTACGGATACGAACACGTTGGAGGCTCGTCCGCATCCCATGTTCACAGTGGCACCAGTCACATTAGTCAAGAAATAGCGTCACCCCGCATCCCTCGACAAATGAGTGGACAGAGCATTGTGGTGCAGAGTCCGAGGGAGTCTACTCAGCGACAGAGGACAGTGATATCCTATCACCTGCGACAATACGGATGAACCCAAGACCACGATGCTAAATGCAGCGAGTCAGGTGCAGGCAGGCTGGTACCACCCAGTGTCACTTGTGTGAGGATCTAAATGCACTGATTTTGTAGAAGTGAAGGTTAGGGTGGTGGACAAGGAGGCCGGAGAGAGCAGGTGAGTGTGGGGGACACAGGTGGGTCCACAGCAAGGAAGGGAGTGAGAAGTTGGGCCCCACCGCCACTGCGCAGTGGGATGAACATGGAAGACATAAACCTGCTGTGTGTCTCCAAAGCTACAAGAAAGAAATCGGAAAAAATTCACCACAAAACACTGATAAATGTTTGTGGAGACAGATCTGTGTATCCAGATTTAAACATTACATGATGTATACCTGCATCACAGCATCACATTGCCCCAAAATATGTATAACTTTTATGTTCTTAGGTACCAGTTAAAAGAAAGTTGAATAGGGCTGGCGAAATGGCTCAGCGGGTAAAGTGCTTGCTTAACAAGCACTAAGTCAAGTGCTAAGTACTCAAGTTCGATTCCCCAGCACCACATAAGCTGAGTGTGGTGGCGCACACCTGTAATCCCAGTACAGAGGCATGAAGATTGCCCTGAGTCTAATGCCAGCCTGGGCTCCATAGTGAGTTCGGGACCAGCCTGGATTACAGAGCGAGACCCTGTCTCAAGAAAAGTAAGTTTGATAATCAACTTAATTAAATCATATTTTTTCCTGCTAAGCAAAATTTTAAGGCTCAAAACAGGCAGTTTAGGTGAGCAAGGGCAGGAACAGGAGGGGGAAACTGGGAGGGATGGCAGAGTGTGGAGAGCCACACTGGTTCCCCAGCCCCCGGCCGGCCCAGGATTCTGAGGTAAGACCCATTACCATGCCTCCTCTGTGACCTGGGGCAGCAGGAGGTGGGACTGTTGCATTTGTTGGAGTGTGCCTCGCTGTCCCACAGTGGGCTGGGTGCTGGCCTCATGTCCGCCCAGCCTTCAGCCAGATCAAAGATGTGCAGCATACCCCCTAGAGCTGGCCCTCACACAAAGCGAGTCCGTAGCATCTTGTTGTGAAGCTCCCAAACTGCACCAGAGGGTCCGGGTAGCCAAGAAACTTGGGGAGCGCTGGGGAGATCTGCTGGCACCATGGGGTTCTGTGGAAGACGAGCTGGGAAAACACCTGGGCTGTTAGAACCACCTAGAAGTGGGATTGCCAGTGTCATCAGAGGATTCCTATACTGACAAGAGTTTAAATCACCTTGTTCCACGTAGCTTTAAACATTTTGAGTGTCAGGCATAGAGTGATAATCTCTCGTATTAGGACGTCTGGGTGAGCCAGTGACTGGAATTCTGAGTCTCTCCTCCCAGCTGAGAGCAGGGCCTGTCCAGACTCCCGGAAGCTCTCTTTCTTCTCTCAGAAGGATGAGAAACAAAGTCCACAGGTCCCTAGACATCACTATGGAATGGAGCTAGGCTGCCCAGATGTGTGGGAGGCTGTGGGTAGGCCTGAGTTCAAATGCGAGCTGTCTGTCTAGTTGAAATATTAAGTCACCCCAGCCATGGCAGTCAGAGAATTTTTGTGGAGCCCTTTACTCCAAAACACATCCCATGTAGGCGCCACTGTTACCAACGGAAGGCACTTCCGCCATCTGCCATTTAAAATACACAATATCCCTCCCTTGGGGTTATCTCCCTTTCAGATTCTCCCTTCCTTTTACACCTGGCTGTAGACACTACCTTCTTCTGGACCAAAGAACATCCGGCCCGTGGCTGTACTTGGACGTGAAGTCCTATGGTGCAATCTAGGCAATGCCACCAAAGAGCAGCAGTTTCAGCCATCACATTGGGATGGAGTTAATTACATATTTTACCAAATACAGCAGACTAATTTTCAAGTTGATAATTTTGTATGCCCCACAAATGATGTCATAAATGTCTAAATGACCCTTGGCAGAAAAAAGGTCACCCACCGTTGTTCTAGAATGATCTCCCTATCAGCCTTATCAATCAAAATGTATGACGTGTTCCTCCATGTAGGCAGGGCCAAGGCTCAAGTGACACAGAAATACATGAGACAGATATGCCCTTAGCAAGTCTAGAATGGAGACAGACCAGATTACGATCCACCAGGACCCAGCGCCAGAGTCGATGAACAGGACAGAAGAGGCCAAGGTGACTGTCACCAGCTGCCCACCCTCCCCTCTGGAGCCCAGATGAGGGACCCTGACGAGGCCGAGGGACAAAGGAAGGTAGAAGGCAGCTCAGACCCCAATAATCTCATCTCCAGACTGGCGGGAGTGGAGCCCACCCTCCTATCCCAGGCCCAGGACAGCCCGCAGCTCAGGTTTCACCCCACTCCAATCCCCAATTCTCCCCCTACCTCAAGATCCTTACCAGAAATCACATGATCAGGTTTCGGAGACCCACCACACAAATTAGGTGACTTTCAGACCCCAAACTTTCTCCAATCATTGAGTGACCCTTGCCCCGATACCCTGGCTAACCCTCCTCCCTCCACCTGCTTGTAAGCCTGGCCCCCATGGGCAACAAACCGGCTGTTCACACTGATGCAGTCTCCTGGATGCTATTCCGTCATACTCACGGCCCCTCAAGACCCTGCTCCCCCAGACTTCATTGATTCCCGATCACTGATGGCCAGGGGTGACCAGGGACCCTGGAGACCCCGACACCCAGCTTCATAGCACCCCAGGACCCCCCATGAATTCTCTCTCATTGAAAGGTTCACCGCCCCGCCGTTGCTACTCCCGTGCCGCCTTACCTGGCCAGCCCTTGGCTTCCTGAGGTCTGAGATGCGGGACTAGTGTCAACATCCCTCTAGAATGTAGCCAGCACTCGGCGAACGTTACAGGAATCTTTTCAGCTGATTTTGGGTATTCGGTAGGTAAGAATTTCTAATTCAAGCTTTGTGGCACTCCGAGACAGCTCATCACAGGAAGGCATGGGACAAATGCAGTGTCCTTCGTCCTTCTAAGCCGGGCAGGACCGCGTTGAGAAACCCGGGGCTTAGCTGAGCTCACTTTTCATTCTTCGAAGTGCTGAGAACAGCCTGCATTTCAATGCTTGGCCTAGGATCATTTTTACCTGAGAATTTCATTTACATTTTTTTGTCACTTTAGTCTGTTGTGTTCATTCTATTATTATGTCACCTCGCTTTAGATCTGGATAAAACCCCCAGCCTAATAAAGTGGGGGTAGGAGACATTCTTCCAGGACAAAAAGGTGTTCACCCTAGGGCTCCTGTCCCAAATTCAGTTCTCCCTCTTGTTGCGTGATACTCAGGCAGAGAAATGGGACGCTGAGGCTTAACCAGCAAGCAGCTTTGTTAGCACTTTGACCCAGCAGATTAACGCCCAGAGGCTGGGCCCCGAACAACGCAGGGCTTCCCCCAAACACAGCTTTCATCTCTCTCTCCCTTATGTGGTAACAGGTAATTGGGATTGGGCAGTGACACTAAGGCGATAGTCTAAAGTTACAGGATGGCGCTTGAAGTTAGGTGGTAGCGCAGAAGTGCACATGTGTGCCTTGTGCTTTGCTGCTGACAAGGTCACGCTGCCTCCACACCGAGAAGGCCATGTTGCCTCAGTTCGTTGTCAGGGCAAACCCGGGGCCCTACCACACTGTGAGCCAGGGCAGCACAGCCGAGGGCCGCTGATTTCGCCATGCAGACAAAGGGAGGCAACAACCTTCAGGACGGAAAAAGCAGCCTCCCCTGGCCTTTGCTCCGGTGGTGACAGCTCCCTGGGGGCACTGTGTCACAGGGCCAGAGTGGGGCGTGGCAGGGACAGAAGAGGACAGCTGTGTGCTGGAAGTCACTTTCCCTCTTGGGATTAGGGCATTTTTCCCTTGAAAGTATTCGGTGTCTTTATTTTTGGATTTCTTCACAGTCAGCGTGTAGTACTTTAAAAATGAAACACGATAAGCCATGTGGTTTCTTAAAGATCCAAGAGAGTTTTCAAGAGACTAGGAGGAGGCTATGCTGGAAGCCTAAATGGAACTGGTGTGGAGACAGAACTCAGGGGTTCATCTTTTCTGACATAGAGTTCATGTGACAAGCAAAGCCTGAGTCCCTGGAATACCTAGGGGTCTCCCTGTTGCGAGCCTGTCCGAAGTTTCTGTGCAAAATTCCGTTTGGTCCTAGCGTGTCCCCTAGAAGCTGCATGTATTTAGATATAGTGGGATACCTACGGAACCTTGTGTTTTGGGAGGTAGGGCCTGGCTGGAAGGGGCTGATGCTTGGGACTTGACCTGGAGGGATGGTATGAACTTGTTGAGATGGTAGGGCACGGAGGGCAGAACTTTCAGGTGTGTGTTATTGACTTGTTCCTGGAAGTGAGGGAAGGACACTCACCCGGGATATGGGGCGCCCAACTGGCTGCTTGCACTAAATAAAGGAAAAAAGAAGGATCACTGTATAGTTTTTCCTGGGAAAGTTCTGGCCTTCCCTTTATATCCAGACATCCACTGGCTCCTGCCTCACTCGGCTTTTCATCTGCCATCCCACCAAGAGCTTTTCTCCAGCTAGACCTCTGCATGTACTTCCCCCATTGTTGGTCACTCATGAGTAGACTGTGTGAGACCTTCTGGAAGTGTGAGCTAAAATAAATCCTTCCTCCCTTAAGTTGTGGATGTCAGAGATGACTAAGAACTAAGAAAACAAGATTTGGGCATGTGGTTTCTGGTCAAGGCTGGTGCTCCTCAGCTTTGGCACCTGGCAGGTGCAGAGCCCTGACGTCCCTATCAGTGCAGCTGTGGGCTTAAGTACAACTTGGATAAAGTGCCTGTGCCCCATGGTAACATTTACGAAGGATTATAGGTAGGATTCCCTCTCCCTGAGTGATCTCGGTGCTAGTGGACCTGCTCTGCACTTGTGGGCTGGTGTCCTCAGGGCTGCTGCCACCTGCCTCAGACCCTTCTCAAAAGGCCCTTCTTGGAGCTCGAGGGACTCCTCTGACTGTTTAATTCTCATGTCTCCAACAGGCAGGTTCATGACAGAAAATTCATCAGGAAGTCTGAAGGTGGACATTTCTGTAGTGGATATTTTTGATCTTCTGGCCAAGGACCGTTCTACAGGGGCATCTGTGGTCAAGTGTGATGTGATGACATGATGGGTGGACAGAGGACCCCTTTCTGACCTGCAGGTTAGTAGGGACAGGCTGTCCTTGGAGCACGAGTCTTCCTGAAGAAGTCTGACCTGCTTCCCATGGGCCAGTATTATCTATTCACAAGACAGCTCATTCCGGGTGTTAACACTTGCTACGGGTGGCAATTTTTTTCAGTTTGCTTTAAGATTTTTTTATTGGTAATTATATAAAGCTGACAGGTATATTAACCACCTGAGCTGGGATAATTTGAGTGTATATGTTTATCAAAAGTCAAGGTATATCTTAGACATAGCTTTCATGTCTGTGAGTCTTCCTAAGCTGTTAGGAAGAAAAAAGATTGAAGGTCTGGCTCAGGAGTAGAGCACTTGCCTAGCATGTGCAAGTCCTGGGGTCCCAACTCCAGCACAAGAGAGAAAAAGAGGGGGAGAAGGAGCGAAGAGGAGGAGAGATGGAGAAAGGAAGAGAGGAAGAGAGGGAGAGAAAGGGAAAGAAGCAAATAAAAAATGAAACTTTAAAATAAGCAGAAGTATCATTTAAAGTTTTTCTTATAAGACCAAGGGGTATGTTTTATGAAGGTGAGGCAGCAGCTTGGGCACAGAAAGTCGCTACCCACTCCTGTCGGAAATGTCAGCATCTTATAGAATTCGACGGCGCGTCATCTTGCAGCAGTGAGAACCCCCAGAGTAGGTCAGCCTTCTCCCCGAAGCCACCCACTTTTGCAGCCAGCCCTGAGCCCCAGCTTTGTGCACAGCCAGGGTGCACCTGGTTGGCACCGGAGAAGGGCAGAAGGAGGTCTGGCCTCCCTGGGAGGCTGGGGTTGGGCTGCCGCTGCAGGATCGGGGTCAGCCAGGCGGGTCCTTGAACTTCTCTAACATTTCGAAAAGCTCACAGGGAGACATTCATTTAATTGTAGTATGTCTACAGAGAGAACATTGAACTCTCGCTTGTAGGTTGGGGGGCATTTCTGCACTGATTAGAGCCCCAACTAGTAGCCCACCATGTCAAGTGGAAAAGGGCAAAAGTCTTGACCTTTCCTTCTTTCTTTCTTTTTTCCTTTCTTTCTTCCTGCCTTTCTTTTCTTTCTTCTTTCTTTCTTTCTTTCTTTCTTTCTTCTTCCTTTTCTATTTCTGTCTGTCTGTCTGTCTATCTGTCTGTCTGTCTCTCTGTACTGGGAATTGAGCCCAGGGCCTTCCCTTTGAGCTACATCACCAGTCCATTTTTATTTTTTTGGTTTTGGAATGAGATCCTAGTAAGTCACCAAGTAGCCCAGATGGATTCAAATCTGAGATCCTCCTGCCTCCGCCTCCCAGAGTCCTTAGATTACATATGTGCACAGCTTTCAAGTATCATTTCCTATGTTTGATTTGATAGATGGAATTTTCAAGATCTTGAGTCTATGGGGATATATGTAATAAGTGAAAGTGTAGCCCCTGCTTTGCTTATGAAGTCCCTGATTATTTCAGGGTAAGCCGTTAGACATGCCAAATGCCAGGTGACCTGTAAAAGCAAAATGCTGGATTCCTGACTCTTCGGCTGTATGTCCTGCCTGGAGATCAGGGTCCCTGGTCCCCTGAGTCTGTTAGCTAGTCGTAGGTCATGGGGCGGGCTGTGGCTGGGTGGTCTCCTGGGAGGTATGCGTGCCCTTGCATTCTTGGGTGTCTTCTGGCACACATGGTCCCCTTGGGGCCATCCTCAGTGCCTTGGAGCTTGTCCATGGCTGCCTACTGCTGAGGGCCAGACACCCCACCCTGGTGCACAAGGATTCTTTCTGCTTCTACCTGATGGTGCCAGTGATTCTGACCTTGGCCACCACCATGGCCAGTGCCAGTGTAGGCCCAGGTCACCGTGAGGGTGGTTAGCGGTGTCAGGCTCCAGGGAGCCAAGCGGAGCTAGAGAAGCACAGAGTCCTGCCTGGCCCCAGAGCTGGGGGCCCTCCGCCCTGCTGAGTGTCCACCACTTGCCTTGGGATACCTTTTCTAGCGACACCGGGCTCCCTCCCCCTCCCTTCTTTGTCCCAGCACAGAATGAAAAAGACAGTCCGTACCTAGAACGTCCTGTCCTTTCAGAGAGGCGGGATTGTGGCTGGGGCACACAGGGACAAAGACAGGTCCCCTTCCCTCCCTGAGACGAGGCATCAGCAAAGCAAAGGTGCCTGTTAGAATGTGCTTTGGGTCCCCATGGACGGAAGTAAGCCCCGCTGGTCAAGCCACACTGACTGCCCATCGCAGGCTCTGCCCCCTCACTCATGCTCCACTCTGGCGGGACCCCGTCCCACTCCCCTGGCCCCAGCTGGCATCACACCGACGGTGGGCATGGGGTGGGCATGGGGCACACCCAGGTTCCTTGCCAGCTTTCCTACATCTTGACCCCCAGCCCAACCTGCAGCTTGGCCTGGCCAAAGCACTGGTGGCAGAAACACCGTTTATCTGATGATGTAGCTCAATGTGAAGTCCCTGGGCTTAATCTCCAATTTTGCGGGGGTGGGGGGGCGGGAAGGGGCCACTAAGGTAAACCAAGGTTCACATTTTCTGCGTTTGCTGTGTCCCTTTGCTTGCAGATGCCCATGGCATCCATAGCTCACACCCTCGCCTGCCCGCGGGCACAACGAGCTGGCACTGGCCCCAAGCTTTGCTGTTTGGCTCTGCCTGCCGTTGCTGCTAACACGGTGTCCAGGGAGACTGAGATGGCGGGAGTGAGAGCCCAGCCATCTTTGCACAGGGCACCCCTGGCCCCGGCTGAAGCTTGTGGGGGCAAGGGTAGCACCCCTGCACCGTCCCCAACTCCAGCAAGCCTGGGGCGCCAGGACCAGGACGCAGAACAGTGGGATGCTCTGGGGCGGAGGCCGACTAGGACACGTCTACTCTTGATGCTAAACAGGGCAACGTTAAACTGAAACAGAGGCAGGTGGAGACTATAAGAGAGTGAATGAAAGCAAAATGCAGCTACAACTGACCAGAAGAAAAGAAATCACAATTTTATAATGTCTGTTGTATCTTCAGCAAACATTACACAGGTGTATTTTTCAAAAATCAGCACTGCTTTGTGGAATTACGGGATTTCAATACAAGATTGTACTGTGTTGAGTTGTGACCAAGCTAGTTGTGAATTCTTTCTCACGCAAAAGAATTAAATTTGCAAGCCAGGTGGGTCTTTGGCGCCCTCTAACGTCAGTATGTGGAGCGGCTCCATGTGCCTTTGCGAGGTTCTTGGGGCTGTCCCCACCTGCCGGGGTCAGGTGTCCTCTGGCTCACAGGTCGTAGCCAAGCCGCTATCTGCAGCAGTAACACTCTCCCGGGCCTCCATGCACTCCTCTTCTCCTGCAGAATATCCTAATCGAGAAAGGAAACCCTTTCTGAACAGAAACAGTTACAAGAATCACTGTGGTAGAGAACTTCCATCTTTTTGCAGGTACTTGATCCCCTCCGAGTGCACCTGCTTCCTTCCCTAGGCTGCAAAACAACCTACCAGGCTGCCATGGATGTTTCCTATTGAGTCAGTAGGAGCGCTGCTGTGACACGAGTTTCTGTGTTTAATGGCATCGTGTGCCAAGGAAGTATCTGTGCGTTAGTTAACCAAGGACCTAGTCCCAGTTGTGTGTGGGTGTGACCCCCGACCCCCAGGTTCCCACGTGGAAATTCACACCCTCGGGTACCAACATCAGGAGCAGGAAGCAAGCAGGTCAGGAGTCCTGGGCATTAGGATCAGAGTCTGTAGGAAAGGCCCTGAGAGGGGCCTCCCCCTCTCTTCTCATTAGGGATGACACCAGGGGGGAGGGGTGTGTCAGCAGGATTGAGCCTGGGAGGCCTGGGAGCCCCAGCATCTTGGTCCTGGCTTCCTGGCCTCCACAGTGGTGAGAGAGAGATGCGTGCTCCCTAAGCCTCTCAGTCAGGGGTGTTTCAGGACAGCAGATCAAAGGGCCTCAGACACGTGGCCGCAGTGAAAATGACTCTTTCAATTTTATTTTATCCCTTTTTTGTTTTCTTTCTTGTCCCCCGCTCCATTATTTTTTTTAGTTTGTATGTATTTGTGGTGCATCATAACGACATTCAACTTGGGAGACTGAAAAATCAATCTTGGTCTGTACCGCGTTCCCTCAGATCAGCCCAAGGCACCAGGGACGGCCTGCTTCTGACCTGCACAGCCCGGCGTCCTCTGAGGGAGCTGGGCCTGATTGTCTGGGCCATGGTACCTGCCCAGGAAATCACAGGCTGGCTCACGCTCACAGAGAGGTCCCATCTACTATGGATAAATGAGGTGTTTGGAGTAGTTCAGCCACTGCACCTGTCCCCCTGGCTGGCTCTAATTCTGTGAGGTGTGATCAATGGTGAGTAATTACATTTTACAAATTACTATAGTACAGGACACATCACCACAAATTTCCCCCCACACTCCCTGTGCCTCATTCGCAATACATTTACCCTGTTGTTCCTGCCCCTTTATGGGGCGGTTCTGGAAGGCTTCTTTCATGAGTGTCTGTAGCTGCACTGCAATGGCCACCTCCTGTCCTGCATTGATTCAAAAGGTCACCCTTTCATGGCCTTTGACCTTGGGAGGGAGCCAGAGGTCATACTGTGTCCGATCCAGTGAATAAAGTGGATGAGGACACACTGTCACATTTTTGTGAGCCCAGCTTTCTGTGAAAATGGCACTTGGCAGCAGTATTTATTTTTTAAAAGATCATATATCATAATGATATTCAGAAAAAAGACTTCCAGAACTGCTTCAGAGAGTGGCAAGGACGATGGGACAAGTGTGCTTAAGTCAAGGGATGATTCTTCAAAGAAAATATCAATGTGTTTTCATTATAATCAAATTTTAAAATCACTTAAGTTTTAGACCCCAGAGTCTGTTTTCTAATATTCTTGCTTATATACGACATTTTTCATTTATTTTCTGTTTTTCTTGGCTATAACATAGGCCCCAGGGCAGGTACGACAGCCAGCTTTGATCCTGTCAAAGTAAGCAAGCAAGTCCTGGACCGTCCATAAGACCGCTGCCCAAGGCTGCTTCTCCACCGCAGCCATTGGCACAGAAGTGGGAAGCCGGCCGCCACTCCGCGGGTCTCCAAGCACAAATTTCCCTTCTTTCAAGTAACAAGGTAGCCACAGGCTCCCAGACACACAGGACTCTCATTTCCAAAGGGTGTCAGGGCAGCACTTTTGTGCCAGGACAGCCCAAGAGAGAGGACATGGCATTCCTGTCTGGGCTGGGGACACTGCAAGGTGGAAAGTGATGGAAGCTAAGTAGACAATCTCAGAGGTGGCTTGGTCCAAGGCCACTCGCTATGCTGCCCGTGGAGGTCAGGGAGAACCTGGCTGCTTTGTTCTGTACCTGCCTTGTTCCAGGATAGCCACCAAGTGTGACCATGTTTGTTTTGAAATACAAAATTGTACCTCCAGAAAAACTCCTGCTTGGCACTGAGCACTTGCTTTGTAAACAGAAAGATACTCCCGGCAGGGGCCATAGGTGGCGTCTTCACTGTAGCGGCATTGCTGACAGCTCAGCCCACAACGGGCCTCCTGTCTTCACAAGCCATTGCCCACTCTCCACTAGCCACATGGCTGGGGTTAGATTGGATGGGGAAACCGCAGCCCTTAGACTGTCTAGTGACATCACAACTGCTCTGAGGACTGCATGAAAGTGTCAGAGGAGAAGACTTCCTCTCCTTCCCACCTGGAATGCTAGAATGTAGCTTGGGAGGCCACCAAGAATGGTCAGGCCACTCTTAGCAGTCTGTCTGGAGGCAGTGCTGTGCACGGCCTTCCTGTGGCAGTCAGGAGAGGTGAGGAAGGTCCCAGGAGCTCAGGAGCATGGCCTCCAGGGAATATGAGGACAGCAGGATGCCAGGCCCTTCTGAATGCTGATGCAACAGCCATGGTCACCGTCCCATTCTCTAGGTGGCTGGGATGGGAGCTTGGCTAATCACGGACAGGCCCTTCCTGTCCCTACCGCTCCTCCCAGCTACCGTTCTCCCAACGGTTTGGGAGTTCTAGGGTCTGCTCCATTTGGGAACAGGGTGTGCACGGCTCATCCGAAGGAAGCAAGGTCAACATCTGTTATGTTTGTGATGCTCAGACTTTCCGTCTTTGAACAATATGTTTAGTTAGGTCAGTGTGGGAAACACCATCATACTGTAACTCGCACACCTGCGGGAGGTGTAAGGTGCTCCAGCATTACCTTTGATCACAGGATGATAAGCAGTTAGCCCATGCTGGCAGCTTCAAGATGCGTGTGACTGTGTTCGTCAACTTTTTGTCACTGTGATAAAAATACCGGGAAATAATGACTTGAGGGAGGAAAGATTATTTTGCTCAGAGTTTCAGTCCATGCTTCACCAGCTCCAAGGTAGAGATAGGATGGCAGAAGGTGTGGAGAAGCAGGACGCTGCTAGCCTCATGGCAGCTGGGAAGCAGATAAAGGAGACAGACAGAGAGGATGGGGCAAGGGACAAGTCGTAGACCACCAGGTCGCACGCCCAGCCCGCACAACCGCCTCCAGGCCCCTCTCCTGACGACTCATTCAGAGTGAACTCAGCGTTGGTTTCATCTACTAAAAATATTTCTACCCTGGTGACTCCATCACATCCCCAAAAGCCTCTCTGGGCATTGCTGCGCTGAGGAACAAGGAGTTTGGGGGGATACCTCACAGTTAAGCTGCGAGCGTCCTTAGGAAAATCTTTGGGGTCTTGATCTGGAAAATGATGCTCTGAAGACCCGCACAGCTTCTGCCTCACGGGGCCAACCCTGCACGGTGCCCTGCCAGCAACTCTCACGTCCCACCGCCACAGGAACCCGGGAAAGTATTCGTTATTTCTGTCTGGAGCAGTTTCTCCCCGCGATGCCGCTGCTGTGTTCATTTGTTCCTGTCTCTGACCAGAAGAGGGCAGTCGGAGCCTGCAAAATAGGCCAAGGCCACTGCCGCTCAAGGGTCCCAGGAACTCTCCGAAGCACCCTGAAGTTCTAGTGACTTGAGCAAATCTGAGTCCTGTCTTTGGGTGGCGGTCAGTTGCTGGAATGCCAGGGAAGAGGCCGTGTCACTGGGATATCTATGGCGGTAGCCGACTGAAGCTTTTTTTCATTCCCAGATCCCTTGACAACCTTAAAGCCCCAGCAGAAAACGGTAAATGCTGGCGATGCCCTCAGGGCCCTTCATTTCTTCTACCCAGTGAAGTGCAACTGGGCCACAGGTGAACGCTGGACAGCAAAACCAAAGAAGGGAAGAAGGGAATACATGTCAGTCACGTTGGCAAAGAGAAGTCCTGGCATCTACCTCAAAAGAAATACAAAGGAGAAGAATCAACAATGCGTTCTATGTGACAATAAACATGCTGGAGGGGCAAATCGAGCACAGATATCAGAGTAGCAAAGGTGTTTTTAATACAAATAATAAATAAGAGGCTCTGATTTTTAATTCACATGCAAGCCAATGAGGGGTGAAGTAGTGAAAAAGGAATAACAGATACAGTGGGTTATTTCCCAAAAGAGGGACACCAATGGCTGCTAAACCTCAGGGACCACACTAAACGACTAAGGACTTTTCACTACAATAACGTCGTGCCAATTTTCATTGAAGAGTCGGTGACGACTGAGAGCTCATGCCCAGGTGGGAGGGTCCATGCAGCAGGTGCTCCAGCTCACTAGGCCTGTTGGCAACAGCTGGCAAAGGCACGAATGCATTTGCTGTTTGGTCCTGCAGCTCCGCCCACGTGCACAGAGGTGCCTCTTGCAGAATTAGTTTGAAATAACAACAAAAAAACTTGAGAAATCCCAACGTGCATGGGGTCTCCCTTCTCCATGCCCCTGAGCACCTGAAATGTGTTATGTGTGAAATCTAGTGATCAGGTGTGCCTCGGAAGCCTAGGGAAGGGAGGATGCGATTCTGCTGAACCCCTCCTGTCTTTGGACCAGTGACGGGTCAGAGGACAGGCCTCTATTTGAGTTTCGTGTTTCAGGAAGGAACAGTGATAACTCGGGAAATTTTCAGACACAAGGAGGCTGCACAGGGAATGATTTTGGACACATTTCCAGAGGATCTTACGGCTTCACTGTTGTTTTGTGGGTTGGTTTGTCATGTTTGTGCTTCTCCTGGCAAAAGTTTCCTTGAGTCATTGCCTGGGTTCCGGAGGTGTCGTTCCCAAAGGCAAGGTCCCTCTGCAGCTCGCA
This sequence comes from Ctenodactylus gundi, assembly GCA_004027205.1. Taxonomy (NCBI): domain Eukaryota; kingdom Metazoa; phylum Chordata; class Mammalia; order Rodentia; family Ctenodactylidae; genus Ctenodactylus; species Ctenodactylus gundi. The sequence continues at coordinate 194,464 of PVKB01002793.1, forward strand.
GGCAGCAGGGGATGTGAAGAGGGCTTGGCCTCCAAGTGCTCTGCGTGAGGTTGCTCTGGCGGCTGGAAACCTGGCTTGCGGATGCCAGTTCTGCAGAAGGACACTGCTGTGCGCCTTCATGGCTCCCCAGCTCCCCCGTCTGTACCTGATGCTGGCGCCTGCTCTGCCAGCTGTGAATCCTCCCGTAGATTCCTAGATCTGTGGAGGAGCTGCACTGGGAGGGTCTCAGGGAGTAGGTGAAAGATGTCTCCACTTTCTAGGTCAATGGTGTGAAGCCAGTGAGGCTCACTGAGGCTATTAAGCCCAGTCCTGACTCTGGTGGCTGTCATGCCAGTCTTGCTTGTGGCCACCCTGAGGCCGCGGTACTAGGCTCCAAGGAGTAGTTTCTCCCCAGAGCTCCTCAGAGCAACAAAACCACTGTTAGAATTACTAGATTTTTAGAGCGATATGGCAGATTTATTTAGTTAATATTTGTCCATGTATCAGAAGCATCTAAATACTAGCACTGGAATAATTTCTACATGCTTCCAGGTTGTAAAGGAGATTTTAAAAAAGATTTTCAGAAATTTATTAAAACTGATGACATATTTAATATTCTCCCAGTGAGTACCTGCCCAGCCATTTTGAGCTGTATTTCCAGACTTAAACTTGAGTGGCAGGTGGTGGATACATCTTTAGGAACTTAACCAGAGGTGGAGCCCAGATGGTGGTGTGACCTGGTGCCCGTCCACCTCAGGGGACTGCAGGTAGGTCGGTAATGGTCTCCACTGTACTATTTCCTGCAAGGATGATGTCCTCTGGAGCTGGATCAGGATTTCAATCCTCCCTGGGGTCAAATTGGGAGTGTGCTTTGCTAGCAGAGCAGCTTCTCTGTTCCAGCTCCGTGACAAGCACAGTATTTGGGATTTTCTTGGGCCCTGGAGGCCTTGATACTACACAGCACATAGCCATCCTGGGCTGGGGAGGGGGCAGCTGGTGGTCCAAGTGTGTGGTTATCCAGAATCAAGCACCTGGGTATATGGAGGTACCCATTTCTTCACATAGACCACTGCCCAGGAAGCCATCTATATTCCTGCTCAGGGCCACATAGTGTCTGCCCCATATGCCAGGCTCTTGAGGGGAGCCCATATAGTGGATTGGAGACTGAGGCCCCTCTTGGGTGGAGATTCGGCTGTTGCCCCCACCAGGAGGCCACAAAGCCCGTGGCCTCATGGGGTCCTGACCATAAGCCTGCCTTACATCTGGTCTCCACCACACGCAACATGATGGCAGATGTTTCCTGGGGATCTGAGTCAGGCAGGCATCCCCTGTGCAGACGCAGCACCTGCCAGGGGACTGGGCTGCCATGGTGCCACGTAGGATAACTGCTTTCAGAAGGTATGCTGGCGACTTTTTAAATGCATGCCAAATGTCTTGGGTATTTTTCTCTTATTTTCCTTCAATAATTTGTAATACACATTTTATGACTGGGAATTTTCATACAATACTCTTACAAACACTTGGATTTTTTTTTAAAAAAATTGATTTGTAGGAAGAACCCTACATTGTAGAACACTTTATTAAGACCATATTGCTTACACAATTAAAGATAATTGCTATAGAAGTTTCTTGTACCTGGTCCCATGTCATTCTGTACAGAGCTGCCCTAGGCTGTTAGCTACTACTCCCATAGTCTAGAGGCGACTATGGCCCTTTGGTTCGAAGATGGAGCAAGAGCTCCCACTGAAACTGCCCTGTACATCCCAGGGCTCCTAACTCAGACTTCCAGTCTCCTATGTCCTCTAGGCCCGTGGGTCCTGACGGGGGCATCTTGACAGTTGTGTCAGATACGTGCTGTCTCATTACACTTAGTAAACACAAATTGCCTTCACGCAAGCTTAGCTAAACATTCCACTTTGAAAAGATCTGAACGTGTTTGCTTTGCCATATGCGGATTTTTTTTTTTCAATACTGGCTTGAACCAAGGATTTTATACTGAGCTATACCTCCAGGACTTCTTATTTTTATTATTTTTTTAAATTTAAAAACAAGATCTTATTGAATTTCCCAGGCTGGGCTTGAACTTGCTATCCTCTTGCCTCAGCTTTCAAAGGGCTGGAATTCTAGGCCTTCACCACCACACCTGGCTAGAAGATATTTCAAATACAGTGGTGTAAGCTGTGAGTTGGGTCTGTAGACATGTGTTCATACGGACTTCAGGGAGACCTCTGATCGGCCTCTCATCAGCAACACTCCCCAGAGAGGAAGTAACTTTTCTCTTCATTCTGTTGTCTTCAAAGATGAATGTCATTTTCAGAAAAAAAAAAAGTAATTTAAAAACAAATTCTGTCATCAGGATTGAATACAGTTCACGGGACACAGGATCCTACACGTGTTGACAAAAACAGCTTGCACCTTGTCCTCTGAGTGTGGTGCGGTGATGAGGGGATGGCCGTGGCAGCTGGTAGGGCAGAGGGGCTACATTGGTCCTGTCTTTTTGCCACCCCCTACTCAACATGAGGATGCAGTGGATGCCCCAAGCCTACTGCCTGGCATATTTCCAGGCAAACGGACCCCAGGCACAGGAGGCCGGCACAGGCCCCTTGAAGAGGGAAGGTCCTGTGAAGCACACCCCCTTAGCTGCCCACCCTATGGCTCCCTCGAGAAGGGAAGGAATGTGCAAACTCATGCAGCACTATTGTCGCTGCCTTGCGTCTTGGCCATGGAAGCAGCCACACCCCACTGAGTTATCAACTCCACCAGGAGCCTGGGCAGGGAGGGGGCCAGCTGTCCCCACACAGGATCTGGCAGAGTTGAACCAAGCCCCAAGAATGGGTCAGACCTGCCTCCAGCTTTGGCAGCTGAAGTCACCAACACACAGGGTACAGGAGAGGGCAGACAGGTGCTCAGCACTGGGTGGAAGGAGGAAGGACCACAGGCCCCAGACTTTGTAAAGGTGCATTTTCGCCCTGTGCTACGTGATGACTTTGCTGCCCAGCAAGATGCACGGCAAGTTAGTACCTGCCTTGTCTTCGGCTTTGGTTGACATGGCCCTTCTATTGCAGAACCATCCACATGGGGAGGAAAATAGGTTTCCTCTCTGAAATGTCACCACAGAACACTGAGCCGCGTTTTGTGATGTGTAGTGTCAGTTTCCCTGACACAGTGAGTCCCTGGCTCCTGGAGCAGTGGCCAGTGCCTGACCCAGAGATTCAGAATAGAGAGACGCGGGAACCCTGTGAGCGAGTCTCTTTTGGAATAACATGAAGTTTAAAAGCCAAAATCTTAGTTTATGAAAATACCTTTCAACTGTAAATGTTCACATCAAAAGAGGTTTCATCTTTATAACCAGTAATTTTTAAAAATTACCAGTGAAATACACACACACACATAATTCTCTCTTACACACAAACACATGTGCACACACAGGCATGTGTACAGTTATCTTTGAACTCGGGGCCCTCCGTGCCTGGCTGTCTTTGACTACCCCACTGAGGGACACTGACGGAAGGTCACAAGCCAGGCCTACCGAGGCACACAGTTCTGCCACTTAACAATCTCTGTAAATTCCTGAAAGACTTTGAATCTCCCTGAAGCCCAGTGTGGCCCCAGCAGGGAGAAACACTCCCACCCCACCTCCTGGTGGAAGTGGTGAGTGCCACATGAGATACCACAACCGTGCCTGGCTGAGGACTTGGACCTTGGCTTTGAGGTGGGCTCATGGTCGCCAGGACAGAGGTGGGGCTTGGGGTGGATGTATGTCTGGCTGTCAGAAGTGGCCCTGGGGCCAGAACTTGGGCTCCAGACGGCACACTCATGAGGCAAACCTCATTCAAACTGAGTCTCCATGCAGTTGCCTTACACTGTGCCTCAGTTTCCCCACTGTAAAGTGAGAGGATGATAGGAGCCATTGCTGTTATCACAGCACCACATAGTTACTACTAGGGACATGTGTCATTACCCATAATAGTCTTCGACTCCCTCTCTTTTCCCCCCAGCACCTGCATTTTGTTTTCCACAGTGCCCTCCCTTCTGGACTCGGAGAAAGGAGTGAGTTGAAGTCATGCAAGTTGGATCCACAGGTCTTGCTGTGGCTCACCCAGCGGAATGAGCCCTATGTCCCTGTGTCCCCTAGAGAAGATGGCCCTGGTTCCACACGGCCGCCTCGCAGCACTGACAGTGCTCATTAAACAGGTCAGACTTTCCACCGCTGGGATATTTTGGTATCATGCTAGCAGGAGGAAGGACTTCAGAAACTTCTAAGCTAGCACAGAGGATACCGAGAAGGGAACTACAGCAGAGTGAATGGGGGGAGTCAGAGTCCGCGTGGCTGGTCCTTGGGGTCACTGTCACAGGTAGCCCCTGGGTAGGCTATCCCAAGAGTGGGACTTGGTGCCAATGCGGACGGTTTTGCAAACTTGCACTGGCCCCCTAGGTGAGGACTAGTCTACAGTCATGTCGGCCTCCAGGACCCTACAGACCATACTTCCCCCTGAGGCTTGCCGATCTCCAGCTTTGCTCTAGCCCCAGTAGCCACCTGTGGGTGGTGTGGTGATGCTTCCTGGCCCTTGGCAGAGAGCACACTCTACGTCACACAGCCAGGACTCCTTTTTCCATCACCTAGGCTCAGTGGCTAGCTGGCCATTTGAACTTACTTTTGCCACAGTAGTGGAGTTTGTATGTGGAGCCTCCAGACTTGGGATTTCTCTGTTTCAAGTATGAAGGATGACTTTCTAAAGATATTGGACAGATTGGGACACCAAGGTGGTTGGATTGTCTTTGGTTCTCTTGACAGCCATGTTGTGGACCTCACGTCTGACCAAGCACTTTTGTGACCCCTGTATACGCATATGACCAGCTTGCTGGGCCTCTGGCCTCTCCAACCTTAAGATTAAGTCGCACTGGGTTTCCTCATCATGAAGAATACCAGATCTGCATCCTGTAGAGGATCCCTCACTTCAGATCTGTGCACCCTTCTTCACAGGGGGTCCTGTCACATGAGGCCTCTGTCCCTTTGGACCACTTGGGTTTAAGCTCCCAGGGACTGGACACTTGTGCTTTGGCTCAGGATAAACTCTTCTTATTCAGAGCTATTATCTTTTTACATGGGAAGCAGGTACACTGACGAATGTCACTGTCAGTCAGGGCACAGAAGGAAGAATAACCAGGCCCACCTCTGCCGGGTCCTCCAGTGCCTTCTTTCGCATGATAGCCCCAGCCTGACAACTAGTTATCCCTTGATCTCCCAGTGCCAGGTGAAGGAGGGCTCCTATCTAAGCAGTGTTTATCTCTGCTACATTCCTACTCTGGACATTGGCCATGGGAGAGAAGGAAATATCAGTTCTTTGAACAGTTATGTTGAAGAAATTATTCCCAAGATACAAGATGTGACTGTTAATTCTGCTTTGTCGGCTCGAATAGATCAAGAAAAGCCTAGTAGATCAGTAGGGTATGGGTTTCGGTGTATCTGTGGCTGACTAACATGGAGGCCAGCAAACTGCTTGGGAAGACCCACCCCAAATGTGGAGGCACCAACCAATAGCTTTGTAATCTGGATGGAGTAAAAAGAGAAAGAAGGAAGTGCTCTGGCTGTGGAAGAGCTCCACCCTTTGCCATCTCCTGTGGAAATCAGTCTCCAAAGCAGCCTGCCTGAGTAACCCTATAGTGAGCTTCTAGGCTTTGACCTTGGACCAGTGTTGCAACTTTGATCCCTGGACTGCAGCCTCTACCTTGGGCTGGGGCTGCATCCTTGATCTCCTTACATAGCCTCTATTTCTTGTCTGAGCAGAGGCTGGATCCTCTGGCTCTTCTACCTGCACATGACCATTTCAGACTCCTCCACTTCTGACTCTGTAAATCAACCTAATAAATCCCCTTGCATCATTGTACCTACATATTTTCTATTAGTTCTGTTTTTCTAGAGAACCTTAACCAGTCATACATATATTCAAAGATCTGAGTCCCATGACCACATGTCTTAGTTGCTCATGTGTTGCTGGTACAGAATACCAGACATGCACAACTTAAGATAGGAAAGATTTATTTTAGTTTACAGTTTCAGAAGTTCTCATGCAGTCTATCTGTGGGCAGCCAACAACCATGGAAACACATGGTCTAGTCAGAGAGAAATTGTTCACCGCATGGCAAACAGTAAGCTAAGAAAGTGAGGTGACAGTTAATACCTGGTGACTAAAAGTAGGGCCAGTGCTTTCCCAGAAAGAAGCTGTATCTATGTTTCTTCTTCCTTCCTTTATTTAGTCAGAGCTACCATTTCAGCCACCAACATCAGGGGTGAATGTCCCTCCCTCACTTTCTGGCCAACAAGTCATAACATGCCTGAGAGCTCTGCTCTGGGTGACCTCCTAGTCTCAACAAATTGACATAATCTCTCCAGGTCAAGCCCAGATCTCTCCCGCCAGGCCTCACCTCCCAACAGCACACAGTTTCATAGGTGTTCCACCACATCCAAATCCATGAGGCTTTTGATTTCCGTTAAGATTATTGAAGTCAGGGTGAGAAGATTCTCTGCTTCTCAGGCACTGCTGATCCCAACAACAGAGTGTCTTTCTGCCTCACTAACACCTGTTATCCTTAATTATGCCTGCTGATGTTCCTCTTTCTAGTGACAAGGACTGGGATTTATAAATTAAAAATAGCGAAACTATTCAGGTGGCAGTGAAACCCTACTCAATGATCTCTAGGACATTTAACCCATTAGGATATTCTTCTCAACACCTTAAAATCTATCAACCAAGAAATAACATTGAAAGGCCTCACAGAAAATATGTTAGCTTCCTTATGGAAAGTAAGTGACTCAAGGGTGCACGCCAGGTGTCCTCTTTGCCCAGCTGGCCAAATTGTCCCGTCCCCGGATTCTCCCTGTCTCTGACATAGAGGATGCCATGGCTCTCCCTGGTGACTATGATAGGCTGCCATTCTGTCATCCCCAGAGGACATTTTTTTCAGTTTCAGCTCTGAGAACTAGAGCAGAAAAAGCAAAGCTCACGTTGGTAGAAATGGCTCAAGCCCCACAGTTACCAGAGCACTAGTATTTAGGGTGTATTCAGGCAAAAGCTGCCATAGACACGAGTAGAGTCTACAGTCCTGCCTCCTGTGTTTTGCCCTGCCACTTACTTGTAGAGAGACCCTGCTTCAAAAAAAGTGCAGTGGGCTGGATATGTAGCTCTCAGTGTAAAGGCTTGATCTCCAGTACTATAAATCAAATCAAATCAGAGTAAATAAAGCACACACCGTAGCATTCTGAATCCTGTAAGAGTTGGTCAACTGTGTCTTAACTTTAGATTGTTTGCCTTTTGTCGTGGGCAGTCAGGGGACTCCCTGCAGAAAGCTTCCTATATCCCTTTCTCTGCAGAAACAGTGACAGTGCCATGTGTTTCCACTCAGTTATTTGCTTACTGTCACCAAGGTGTGAACTGGTATAATCTGAGGGAGGGATCCCTTTCTTCAGATTTTTGGAACAATGAGAAGTGGGTCTGTAGAACTGCAGCCGTGATGGGTCCAGAGCATTGGGCCCCACTGCTGAGCCTCACAGAGAGAAACGTCAGCAAATCCATTTCATCGTATTCTGAGAGCATCTTCCTGGATTGTTTGATAAAATTTAGATTTTCAACTATCTTTTTCTATTTTCAAATTTGCATATTCCATCTGGTTCACATCCCCACTCCCTTAATCCCCTTTCCCTCTCCACAAAGTCTGCCTTCACACTTTCTTCCATCTCTCTTTCTTCCATCTTGGTTTTCTCATATTGAGAAACCATACAATGTTTAACCTTCTCTGTCTGATTTCATTTCATTAAGCGTGGTGGTTTCAAGGTGAATCCATTTTCCTACAAATGACTCGAATTTGTCCTCATGGCAGAGTGGTACTCGATTTTGCATACATGCCACATCTTCTTTATCCATTCCTTTATTGTTGGACGTATTTGTTTCTTTCAAGATTAGGCTATTATAAATTGTGCTGCTGTATACATGGGGATGCGTGTTATCACTCTGTATGATGACTTTTAACTGTTTTGGAAAGATACCCAGAACAGATATAACTGTGTCAAATAGGATATCTATTTTCAGTTTTTTTTTTTTTTTTGAGGAATCTCTATACTGTTTTCCATGGGGTCTTACCAGTTTCCAGTCCCACCATCAGTGTAGGAGGATGCCTTTTTCTCCCACAGCATTTTTTTTTTTTTTTTTTTTTGAGACAAGGTCTTGCTCTATAGCCCAGCCTGGTTCTGAACTCACTATGGAGGCTCAGGCTGGCCTTGGACTCATGACAGTCCTCCTACCTCAGCCTCTTGAGTACTGCGATTACAGCTGTGCATCACTATGCTCAGTTCATGTGATGTTGGGGAATCGAACTCAGGAACTTAGCACTTGACTTGGTGTTTGCTGGGCAAGTGCTTTAACCACTTAGCCATTCCTCCAGCCCCAGTTTTTGAGTTCTTAATACCAGCCATTCTTACTAGAATTAGGTGAAACCTCAATGTTGGTTTTATTTGCGTTTCTCTGCTGGCCAAAGATGTTGAACATTTTTGTGCATATGTATTGGCATTGAGAATTCTCCTGAGAACGGCTTATTCATTTCGGATTCTAAGTTTTTGATTGGGTATTTTTATTTTGAGTGGTTGAAATTTTTTCAGCTCTCTATATATTCTTGATAATATTCTGTATAAGGAGGAACTGGAAATTTTTTTTTACAATTTTGTGGGTGCCAACTGGTTTGTTTTTTAAAAAAATTAACTTCAATTCCTATAAGTTCCACCATTTCAGGGCTTATGACGTTAGTTTCTGAGGTCTCAGGTATTTCTGTGTATGTCCTATTGCCTTGTCTTCCTGTGATTTTATTGCTGAGGGACTTCACTTTAAATACTTAGCTGAGAGGTTTATTTGAATATGTATGAGGCGTGTACAGGAAACTGGAAGTTCTCTGCATACGGTGCTAGGAGTAGGCGTGAAGGGAGACCTAAGAGTCTGAAGGCCTCTAAGGCAGCATCTTCACAAACAGCCCTCTCATTAAAGCTTTCTCATCTCTCCTGGCTTCCCTTCCCCAAAGGGGCCTCTCTGCCCCCTGAGGTGCTCCTCCTCCTCCTCCTACCCTTTTTCTACTCTGCAGTACTTCTTGTGCCAGTTTGTACCTAGGCACTGATTAAGAATGTCCCCCAAATCCCTTCTGTGTGGCCTGTCTATGTGGCTTCTTTTACCCTAAACAATTCAAACTTGGGCTCTTTTCAAAATGGCGCCTACTGACATCACTGTCTGGTATGACTGCTGAGTGCTGCTTCTCCCGAGCTGGTCTAAGCTCTAGACTTTTTCAAGAGGAAGCTTGCAGTGTGTTTGCAGTTTGCACTACCTGCAGGCTTGTTTTTAGAGGCTGGGGCTACCAGCTGCTGTCAATTCCCACGTCTCCTGGATCTGGGCATACCTCGGTTTGAGGCTGCCAGTGGCTGTCATTCCCGTGGCTCCTGGCTCCAGGCATGCTTACCACACTCTGCAGATGCTGGCAGATCAAAGCCCCCCAGGATGCCTAGTGTGGCTCCTTGGGCTGATTTTTCTTCAGCTGTTGCTGCACCTATGGCGTTTCCAACCTTTCCACGGCCTCTTTTCAATTTTTGGAGCTCTCCTCCCTCTCCTAGCTAAGCTGAGAAGGCAGTTTTCAATTATATCTCAACTTTTTTAATGAGCCTGTGAGGAGCCATTGAGCAGTTCTGTTACTCAGCTCCCATCTTGACTTTCCTTTCCCATTTTCAACTATTTTAAGATTATTTTCTTATGAAATATTGTTAATCTTACTCATGGGGATAAAATGAGTGATCAAAATTAAATCACAAATATCTTATAGGCGGTTTTATTTTGTGGTACTGGAGATTGAACCCAGAGTTTTCACACTGTGCTATATGACCAGCCCATTTTTGATTTTTAAAATTTATTTTGAGGTAGGGTCTCAACAAGTTGCTAAGTTACCTAGGCTCAGCTCAAATTTGTGATTCTCCTGCCTCAGCTTCCTAGAGGCCTGGGATTATATAAGTCTGTGCCAGAACAGCCAGATTCAATTTTTTTTTCTAAAGCATTTGACTTTTCTTTAGGAAGGGATGTAATTTTGTCTGCTCGGCCTCGTTAGCATAGCTCCTCTTTCTTATTCATTTGCCTTTGGGGATTTTTGTGACTTCACCAAAAAAGATGAAATATCCCGGAAGACAGACAGTGATATTGTTACGACAATAAACAGGAGCTCACTGAGTACTGGCATGTTCCCGAGCTTTCTGTCACTGCCAGAAAGCATCTGAGACAAGATGCTGACACGAGGAAGGGTCAGTTTCGGTTCGCAGACGCAGGGCTGTTCATGTATAGTCAGTCAGCTCGTAGGACAACGGCAAGCAGAAGTGTCACAGCGGGAGGTGAGGTGGGAGTGCCCTCTCATCTTCGAATAGCCAGGATGCAGAGCGAGGATGAAGAGCCAAGCCGAAGGGGCGGCCCGGCTTAGTGTCCCAGCCACGCCGTGGTCCACTGCCTCAACCCAGCTCAGCCAGGATGCAGAGCGAGGATGAAGAGCCAAGCCGAAGGGGCGGCCCGGCTTAGTGTCCCAGCCACGCCGTGGCCCACTGCCTCAACCCAGCTCAGCTAGGATGCAGAGCGAGGATAAAGAGCCAAGCCGAAGGGGCGGGCCGGCTTAGTGTCCCAGCCACGCCGTGGCCCACTGCCTCAACCCAGCTCGGCTCCCGTTTCTGTCACCTCCCGGTATAGCCCTCAAGTTACGGCTCCATGACCGTGTGAACTCACTGGTGAGCTCAGTGCGCCCATAATCCAACCTCTTTCCAAAAGGAGGACAGGAGACCTCTGGGGGACATTTTAGATCTGACCCATGACGACTTGCGCATGGGACTCATGCACGGATGCGTTCTTCCTTGCAGTGGCCCTCTGAGGCAGGAGCTGCTGTCATCAACCACCCCGACGCTGGAAAAAACTGAGCCACAGATGGGAAATCTGGGAATGGTGACAGAGCCTGGGTGCAGAGCAGTCAGCAGCAGGCGCGCAGCGGTCGGCAGAGTGGCCTCCTAGCTCTTACATGAGACACCAGCAGTTTGTAACCCAGATATCACTGTCACCTGGACTGTGTTGATGATATTCAAGGTTGTGTTTCTAGGGTTGAGCACAGTGGAGTTACCACAGATAGTCTAAGGGGCAGAATTCATGGAGGCCTCTGGGTTGGGGTGATATGTATACAAAATGGGACTGGGAAAATTCAGTGCTGTGATAGCGGAGATAGCGGCTAAGCATCTGTATCAAATAAAGTCAGACAGAGCTTGGATCTGGTCTTACTTTTCAGACTTATGAGAGGGGGCATTTTATCGTCTTCTTCTTTCCTGATGGCCAGGTGCCTTCTGGCAGCTGCCCGCTGGGCACAGCTCCTGTGCCGAGTAGTCACTCCAGCTTGAGCCAGTGTGGGAGCACAGTGTCTCCACTGATTATTTTTCCACTTATAACCCACATGCTTTTCTCAGAAATAAACGGATTCTGAGGTGGGTTGGAAGGCTGAGGGGCTGTGACTGATGGATCCCGAGAGAGCTGTAGAGGGTTTGGAAAGAGCATGGTTTCTCAAGGCCATCCCATAATTCCGTCATCCCATAGTGCTTTGTGTGGGATGTTTTACCTTCAACGTCATAAGGAAACGCCTCCTGCCACCTGGTGAGGAGGGCCTGCCCCTGAGGACTGACCTCACTCTAGTTCCCCTCCTCCCTGGGCGGGGTGCACATGCCTCTGCTGCTACACCACTACTGGAAGGAAAAACTTAAAGATGTAGTCTTGTCACCGATGGGACTCACAGTCCTCTGACCTTTACACGGCGTGGTGAGTCCATGCAGTCACACTCTGGGGGCTTGGCTGGGTGGGTGGAAGGCATGTCTGCTTCCTACGTCCTTTGGTCATTTTGGAAGCCACAGTGGCATCCAAAACCAAAAACACATGTGCCTGGGGAATATATTGGGCAATCGAATACAGGTGACTTGAACTTAGCTGAGGGCGAGCTGACATGTAGTGGTGACATTGTGAGGCTCAGATATTTCACTTCTGTCTTAAAGCTCAGCCAAGGCTGCCTATGTCCCTGAGTATAGGAGGAGGCAGATGCTGGCATTTCCCACCTTCCCATCCCTTTGCACCCCCAGCTGTGGTTCCCCAGCCCTGTCTCCCCTGGAAGTTTTCCGGTAAGAGGGGATCATGTCCCCCAGGCAGAAGCCTCATGATTCTGCCCTCTTCCCAGCCTGTCTCTGAGCTGCAGATGGCACCATGTGGATGAGCGGTGAGGTGCAGATAGGCTTCTGTCTCAAAATGAAAAACAGAAATGAGCTGGGGGTGTAGCTCAGGGTGAAGGCTGAGGGATTGGTCAACAAACATCCAGATTATTGGGGTGTAACCCATCCACCACTCCACATATTCACTCTGAACACATCATAAAGTGTGATGTGTGGCTACCTCACAGCCAGGTTAGAATAGCTTTTTCATCCCAGGAAAAAAACTGCCCACTGCCTTGTGTCACCTCCAAATCCACCCACCCCCCCAGCCCTCCGCCAACACTAATCTCCCTTGTCTCCAGATTGGCCCACCTAGGACATGTCTTATAAATGCGGTCATGCAAAGCGCTGTCCCTGAGGCTAATCACATGTTTTCTGAGCTTGTTTGGAGCCAGTCAAGATCAAATGAGACCAAGTGTGTGTGTGAACTGGAGTACTGCACAAAAGCCACTCTGTCATTAAATTTTGATCATTTGCCTGGTTTTGTCTTGTCCCTGATGTTGGCTCTCCTGGTACGTGTGTCTTTTGATCTGTCCTCATAACAATAATTAGCTAAAGGTAAGGCAACGAAATGAAAATCTTTCTGACAGTGGTTGGATGGAGTGTTCCCTCGCTCATGCAATTAATTTTCCTTTACTTTGATTCCATTCTGGTTAAAAGCTGGAAGTGGGGACATGGGCAGAGCACTGGTCACACAAGCATCTCCATGGGCAGCAAAGCCCCTCAGAAGAGTACAACTGCTCAAGAGAGATGGCCGAGAATGACATCTGTCCACTGGGGCCACCTGCCTGCTGCCTTCTACTTAGTCATCACAAACTCAGGCATGCTCAGCCACCTTGGCACTGTGTCTGGGACACAGCAGAAGAGGAAGAAAAGGAACATCAGAGGAGTGAATCTGTCTCTCTGGTGGAGTACTCCGATCTTGACATGACAGCTGCCCTGGAGCTGCCCACATTCTATGAGGCAAGGCCCTTGAGTCCTAAGATATGGGGGTGCAGGGGGACAGTCCCCACACCCTCCGTCAGCTCCTCCTCAACAGAGCTGAAGTAGGTGTGCTAGTTTTCTTTGAGATTAGCTTGAGAGAGAACAGGTGTTCCAGCAGCTTTGGGGGCAGAGTGGTTGCCAGCCTCCTTCAGGTTAACCACCCAGTGGAGGTGCTAGACCAGGAGAGGTGGATGCGTGGCAGAGGTGGCAGTGAGAGGCTCTTCTGTGCCTCTCCAGGGAAAGACACCTGGCACAGGTCCATCCTTGATCCGGGTGTGCTGGACCAGCCTGTGTCCTTGTGGCACTGTTTCTCCAGCCAGTTAATTGCAAACGGGGTCCCAAGCTTCATTTCCAACCTGCCGATACAATTTTCTTAGACAATGGTTGGAGACGCTTCTTCTTGGCAGAGGTTTTGTCTTGTTTTGAGGGATGTTGTGGCCACAGAGAGCTTCTGGCGGGAGGTCAGTGGTGCTGCCCAGGGATGGGGGGTGTCAGAGTGAAGCATTGGAGTGCTGGTGTGGATTCCAGCATAGTGCAAGGTTGCTTTTTCTTCATTTTCTTCACCTTCTGCTGATCGTGAGTTTTCTCTTCTTTCTATGAGTGTGTAAATCACAGAACTTTTTATCCAAGTCCTGGTCACCACGTGATCTCTTAATATCTCCTTTAGGGACGAGGGGCTGTTTCTTTCCCTGAGATTCAATCTACACAGCCTGCAAGGTTAAGTGGACACTCTGGACTTTGCCTTCTGGCTCTGGGACAGGAAGGAAGAACCTGTGGCACAGATCTGGTGGAGGTATACTGGTAGATGTACTAGTTTCTGTGCCATGGAAGTCCACACCTCCAGGGTCCCGGCTGCTAGGCAGCGTCTAGCGAGAGCTCCATTCCCTTCCCGCCAGAGTGGGCGGAGCAGAACCAGATTTCCAGCTTTCAGACCTCTTCATCAACTGTTACTCCTCAAGCAGTAGATGTCCCCACATGGGTGGTGTGCATATGAATGAAGTTGTAGATGCTTGGGTCCCTAGCCTCTGAGGAGCTATTCCTGCTCCAGGGGGAAACATGGAGAACCCTGCTTCCTTTTACCCCCCTTTGTTCTACCAGGGAGGAATTCAGGTCTCTGGGGACGTTTCTGTGTCTTCCAGTATTATTAGTGCTCCTCACCCTGAGCGTTTCCTTCAGAAGCTGTGCTGCTGTGGAGCAGGCCTGTTCATGCAGAACCAGCTACCCAAGAGCCCCTGCGATGGCAGGCAGGGGTTGCTGGCCAACTTGCTGTCTCCTGTGGTGCTTCTAATGTCACCTCAGGGTGGATTTCCCTTTCTGGAAGATATCAGCCATATCTCTGCCACTTGGGATAAGTCAGATTCCAGGCAGATTGTAAAATAACAGTATTTTCATCTTATCCTATATAAAATAATCAGATGATAAATTTATTTTCATATAATTTCTTTTTCTCTAGCAAGAAAATGAGGATTTTTTCTATCTATATGTTATTTGTTGCTTCATGTCTTATTGTTTTATGATCTTTGAAAAAATATTTTCCAAGTTCCCATACAATTCTACACTAGATTTTACATATGAAAGATTAATAACTATGTAACAAACTATATGTATGTATGTGAGGGTGAAGACTGAGAAGTAACCTGCAGAAGTGATAGCAGCCATCGCTAGTTGGTGACATGCTTGGTTACTTTACATATTGACTCTTAAGGTGTATGGAATGCCAGATTGCATTTAGATCTAAGGAGACCATAAGTCCCTGGTGGCTGCCTGCCCAGGGCTCTAGAAGCAGCCTCAGAACCTCTCAACATCAGGTCCCTGAGGCTCTGATCAGGCTTTGAATTTAGGTGAGAGATGGGATCAGGAAAGGCATCCTGGTAGCTGTTGATCAAGGGGTGAGGGGAGCTCGTGTTGGTTAGGTGCTCTGCTGAGGGAGGACAGAGGATGAGGAGGTAGCTTTGGGGGCTGGAGGAAGATTAAAGTACCAGAAAAGGAAAGGCCTGTTCTTTAAGGAGAGCCATGTGAAACTTAGATTTTAAAGGGGACATACACTCCTGGACCATAGTGATCTCTCACTAAGTTGCTCCCCCACCCAGGTCGCCAGGGGACATCCAGCCAGGAGAGACTGGAGTGCACGGTCATTCAAAATGGCATAGCTCAGAGTTTTGGGGAAGCAGCTTGCCCATGCTCTGCGGTTGCTGTTGAGGGGACTTGGTCATCAGTGAGAGCGTAAATTTCCATTGGTGATGTCAGAAGCTTTCCTAAGTGGGTGGACCGCCCGGTGAGTGGAAGGAATGGTGATGTCACTAGAACAATACTGCAAACACCCACACTACACCAGCAGGCCAGTGGAGGCCCAGAGTCCTTAGAGTGAAAAATATTTCTTTAGTTCAGACACGTCAAGCAGAAATTTGCTCCATGGGATTTTGGGTTCCAAGCACCCACATGAAGTTCACATATGGAGGCTAATCTCTGTACCTGCAGGACCTGGAATTAGGCAACAGCCCCAGCACATGGGCCACAGTGTGAAGCGGGATCCATGCCTAGGAATCAATCTAACTAAGCAAGTGAAGGACCTCTAGCACGAAAACTATTAGTACTCTGATACTCTGAAAAAAGAACGTTAGAAAATGGAAAGACATCCCTGTTCCTGGATAGGCAGAACCAACATTGTCAAAGTTGCCATACTACCTAAACTGATATTCAGATTCAATGCAATCCCAATCTAGATACCCACAGCATTTTTTTTAGAACTAGAAAAAATGATCCTAAAATTTATCTGGAACCATGAGAGACCCAGAATAGCCAAAACAATTCTAAGCAACAAAACAAAAACAGAAGGCATCATAATACCAGATATCAACTTACATTACAAAGCAACAGTGGTAAAAAGCACATGGTATTGGCACAAAAACAGACAGGTGGATTAATGAATCGAATTGAGGAGAGATGTCTCCAAGTATTTTCAGCTATCTGATCTTCAACAAAAGAACCAAAAGCAAATGCTGAAGTGAAGATAGCCTCTAACGAACGGTTCTGGGAAAACTGGCTACCACAGGTAGGAGAATGAGACGAGACCTACATCTTACACCATGTATCAAAATCGAATCCAAATTGATCAAAGACTTAGACATTGAAATAAAAACACTAACGTTGTTGAAAGAAAAAAATTGGTGAAATCCTTGAAGACAATACTGTAGACAAGGACTTTCTCAGTAAAACACCCAAAGCATGTGAGGTAACACCAGGAATCAAACAATGGAATTATATCAAACTGAAAAGCTTCTGCACAGCAAAGGAAACAATTGACAGAGTGAAGAGGGCATCTACGGAATGGGATCAAATTTTTGCCAGCTTCCCCTCAGACAGAGGACTATTACCAAGAATATACAATAATTGAAAAAACTTACACCCTCTAAAATAAGGACTCAATCCAAAAAAATGGGACTTTGAAATGAAGAGTTGTCAGAAAAGTCCAATGGGCAATAAATACACGACAAAATGTTCCGCACGTTAGCCCTCCGAGAAATGCCAATCAAACAGTACTGAGGTTCTATCCAACACTAGTAAGAATGGCTGGTATTAAGAACTCAAAAAACAGCAAATGCTGGTGAGGCTGCGGGGAAAAAGGAACTCTCCTGCACTGCTGGTGGGAATGTACACTGGTACAGCCACTATGGAAAGTAGTAAGGAGATTCCTCAAAAAAAAAATTGGTATTCCATTTGACCGAGCTGTATCTTTCTGAGTATCTTCCTAAAAGAGTCAAAGTCACCACACAGGGTGAAACGCCCGTATCCATGTTCACTGCAGCACAATTTATAACAGCCAGATCTCAGAAGCCAGTCTGGCCAACCACAGAGGAACCGATGAAGAGGATGTGGTATATACACAATGGAGGACTGTTCTGCCACAAAGAAAGGCAAATTTGAGTCATTTGTAGGAAAATGGATGCACTTGAGATCATTATGCTTAATGAAGTGAATCAGACCCAGAAAGTTAAATATCATTTGGTTTCTCTAATATGAGAGAACCAAACCATAAAAAAAGGAAGCGACGTGGAAGAAAGTCAGAAGATGAACTTTGTGGAGAGGAAAGGGGAAAGCAGCAGGGAATGAGAGAGTGGGAAGGGGAAAAGGAGACGCATGTGAAAAACAAAGAAGAAAAAAACGTAACAGAACGCTGGTGAGCCTGGCTTACGGTGATGGGATACAAGCCATGGGGACAGATAGCACAATAGCCCCAGGGAGCCCGCTTGGGACCGGATAGATAGTGTGGGCTTTTATCCCTCTTGCCGTTGTTTCTAAATAAACCCCTATTGTTCTACCAGAAGTAAAAATTCAGGATTATTTTTCCCACTGGGACAAAAAGCAAACTTCTATTCTTCTGCACTCCCAACCTGAATCTGCTCTTTGAGCACCTGGTTCTCCAAGGAAAGGAGCTAGGTGTTGCACCTTGACTGAGCTGGGTCCTCTGTGGGTTCTGCCATGTGGGCTGTTAGAAGGGCCACGCCCCCTACCATCCTGAGGGACCCATCATCTTCAGGGTCATCTGAGTGCCGAGATGCCGGATGGTGTTTGTTTTTCTGACTCTAAACACTTGAACACAAGTTTAATTTCGTTTCCTCTGGCGGAAGCTCAGAGCTGGGCGTGGACCTGCGTCCCTCAGCACAGTCGACAGAAGTGCCGCACAGATAATGACAGCTTGCCTGGAATTCCCACTTCGCGCCCCAAAGAGAGAGCCTTTTGTTAACTGTGCTCCAATGATCACCCAGCCGGAAATTTGTCTTGACTGCACTAAGCCTTCCCCTTATCCTAAAGCACCTATAATTACAGGCTGTGTGGAGAACCCAGCACCCTGACACCACACGTCTCTTAACAAGATCAGAGTTAATTTCCTCATGCTGAGCCCCAGAGGCTGATCGGCCCTCGACATGTCTGTGCAGAGAGAGCTGAGCCGCTGTGGGCATGATGACAGGAGCCATTCCTGTCCTCACAGAGCTGCATCCACATCTCTGCTGTGGTCCTGCTTCAGGGGTTAGGACAACCTGGACGGCCTCAGCAGGACCACATCTGAGACAATGTATTCAAGAATTTGCCATTAACTAGTTAACTTCATTGTGTGTGTGTGTGTGTGTGTGTGTGTGATGCTGAGGTTGGAGCTCAAGGCCCTCACATAGACCTGCATGCATCCTCAGCCCTTTTCTACTACTACTACTACAGCACACACACACACACACACACACACACACACACACACACACTTTTTTGAGACAGGGTCTTACTCTATAGTCCTGGCTAGTCCTAAACTCACTATAGAGTCTAGGCTGGTATCAAACTCACAGCAATTCTCCAGTCCCGCCCTCCTGAGTGGTGGGATTACAGATATAAACCCCATGCCCATCTTATGTGGTGCTGGTGGAATTGAATTCAGGGCCTGGGACTTGGTAGGCAAGCGCTCTAATCACTGTGCTATTCCTTCAACCTCTGTTGTTTTTGATTTTGAGACAGGGTCTCACTAAGTTGCTAAATTGTTCAGGCCGGGCTCAAACTTGAGATCTCCTGCCTAAGCCTGCGTGCTGGGATGCAGAGTGCTGGGATGACTGGCCTGTGCCAGAAGGCCTGGAGTGTGGCATTCACTTAAAAAACACATATTATGTATTTAAATCTCAATGTCATGGGAAATCGGTTGATAAATAAAAATCAAAGAAGATACAAGCAGGCAGGAAAGTATGGCCTATTTCTGCCTCCTTACCATGTGATAGGGGAATTCCAGGTGCACACAGGACAGATCAGGGACTGGCAAGGAAAGGGACAGTGCCAGGGCAGGATGTGTGTCCACGGGGACAGGGGAGGTGGGAGCTTCCTGGGGTGGCTGCTCCGGGTCCTGCAGAGAAGGGGGGTCTGTTTGCAGGGCCGGGTGGTACCCAGGCTTCTATGGCTGAGGCAAGGGTAGCAGGCAGCGGGGAGGTGGCGGAGAGTCACAGGTGTTCTGCTTATGCACATAGGTTCAGCAGGAAGTGGGAGACCTGAGTGCTTTTCAGTAAGAGGATCACAGAGTGGGGCTGGAACTAAGCAAGAACTTCTGTGGAGAGAGCTGACTGGATGGAAGGGACCAGGCCTCGAGGAGATAGCGAGGACCTGCCCGCAAGGCTGAGGAGGCCTTGAAGTCCTGGCTGTCCTAGAGTAGGTGCCTGACGTCTCTGATGGCATCCCTGCTGAGTCCTCAGACAGCAGGACATTGTCGGTGAGGGAGGGCCTTCCACTAGGTCCTTTGTCAAGCTGGCTCCACTGCAGCTGGGGACCGT
Source organism: Ctenodactylus gundi (assembly GCA_004027205.1). Classification (NCBI taxonomy): domain Eukaryota; kingdom Metazoa; phylum Chordata; class Mammalia; order Rodentia; family Ctenodactylidae; genus Ctenodactylus; species Ctenodactylus gundi. Next base: position 214,024 of record PVKB01002793.1, read on the forward strand.
CCTCGGGTGGGGCGGGGGGGAGGGGGGGGAGGTTCCAGAGGGCTGAGGACTCCGTCCCCATCACACAGCTGCTTCCCTGCCTTTCCAGCTTCAGTGGTCCCTGGCCACGTCCACTCCGTGGCTACAGCAGCCCGGCTTTCTGTCTCTCTCTGCCTCCCAGTGACCTCAGCAAAGCCACCTTCGCTCTGATCCCCTCCTCCTTTCTCTTCCGTCTCCTTTTCTCCTTCTCCATTCCTCTCTTCCTCCCTTTTCTTCTATTCCGTCTGCTCATTTTTCTCTTTGCAACACAGAGACTGAGCTCAGAGCTTTCACACTGAGCTAAATTTCTAACTCTTTTTAAAATTTCTCATTTTAAGACCGGTTTTATCTTGCTAACTGCTAAGCTCCCTAGGTTGGACTTGTAATTGCAATCCTCAGCTTCCCAGAACGCTGGAACCACACACCTGTGACACCAGGGCTAGTGCTTCTTCCTTTCTTAAATATAGTTTTTGGCTTAATACATTTTCCAGTCATTTTTGAGCCTACACTTGAATTCCGGATTCCAGCTCCTAACACACAAAATAACTAATGTGCTCTCCTGCCATCTTCAGTTTAAACATGTAAGGTATTACACACATACAGCCATGCAAATGCTCATGTACACACAGAGGCATGTGCTCACATACACTGTGCCACACACTAGGTAGGCATAAGCACCTGAGGTCGCTGATTGGGCAGAGAACCTGACAAGTGCTGTGACTCTGCCATTGGCTCTTGTTCCAGGGTGAGGTCTTGCAGTACAATGGCTTCCCAACCATCAACTCTTGCTCTCTCCCTGTGCCTGGCACAGAGCACCACCCGCATGCACAGGGATGTAGGAAGTGGGGGGTCACAGAAGGGCAAGGAGATAGCGTGCCAGTAGTGGGAGAGATTAGGCAAGGCAAGAAGCCCTGCTTTATTCCTGAGCCATGGGGAGGTTGCTAGCATGGAGCTCCCTCCGTCAGCATCTTAGACCTGAGAGTGCCCTGCACATGGAGAATGAGTAACAGCCCTGGGAGGAGGAGGCACCAGACAGGGGGTTCTGCGTCCAGTAAGCTGGGCAGAGTTGGTGGGTGGGTGTTGGACGTCTGGGTGGCACTCTCCCTGAGTGGGGTCCGTCATGGAGGTCCTGGCCACCTCTTTCTGGAGCTGATGAGTTTCCCAGCCATAAAGCCCTGTTCCCTGTCTTCGTGCCTTTCCGTTTCCACACACATGCCCAGCAAAGTCCTCTACTGTGCACACTGTCCTTTCTCCTGGGGGGCAGCAACAGTTTGATGGCGTTTACTAGGTAAGGTATAGTATGCCATACAGGTGTCCACTAATTTCGGAATGCTGGGCTCATCCTGCGCAGCTAGAAGGAACACAGTGCCACAGCTCAGGAACTTGCCTGAGCCTTGCTTTTGGGAGGAGAGTTCAGCCTGTCTGCCCAGCACCACACCCCATGCGCCCTCCAAGCCCATACCAATCTTCCTTCTCTGCGTTGCCTGAGGATGTCAGCTGCTGAGTCTGGGCTTGCCAGACTGAATTCTCACTGTTGCCACTTACAAAGGAGGTGCAGCAGAGCTGTAGACACAGAGTGTCCTGGTCTTGGCAGCTGTGTGGACAGCGGGGCAGGAATCTGAACCCGGCTGTGCGCCCCAAGTCCATGCTTGCTGCCGGCTTTGCCTGAGTTCAGAAACAAAGTCACGTTTCTTAGAGCTGTTTGGACCTAAATCCAAATACCGTCAATGCTATTAAGTCAGAAAAGGCAGAAGAGTGTGTGTGTGTGTGTGTGTGTGTGTGTGTGTGTGTGAGATCTCATTTGTATGAAAAGAAATGTATACAAAGAAAAAGACCAGAAGGAGATGAGCACATATTAACATAAGAGGTCACTAGGTCGGCCTACAGGCAGGGTTGCTACCAACATTTCTTACTATCATCACTTCTTATTTTTGCAGAGGACTGGATACGGGACCTTGTCTACCTCCACAGCGGCATGGCCACTCTTCCGATCTTATTCCGTGGGGTCCCTTCACTGAGCTTCTCCTAATAGTGTGTCACTGTGGAAGCAACACCTAGCAGGATTCCTGAGGGGTGCTTGTGTTCAAAGGCAAAGCTGTCCGGTGTCAAAGACTCCTCCCTTGTGTCATGGGAGCTGTGGACATGCAGCTGGCGAGGCTAGAGACCAACTCATGATCTTATTAATATTACTTCATTTTGGGTTGAATTTAAGCAGTCTCCTAGGACTGGGAGTGGTTTATTGCAGGGCATTCAAACAAACACTGACACAGACAGCAGATGACGTCAGAGGCGTCCTGCTCGGGACACAGGATGTCCATAGTCCTATTCACCGGGGTGGTGACACCAGGGAACAGGTGTGGCCCCTGAAAGGCACCACACACACAGCACAGGCAGTTACGTTCACCCAGGTAGTGCTGCCCTCGTACCTTGAGGATGACCCTCACAACCCTGAGCTCAACCTCTGACCAGGGATTTAACCCCGAAAGTCAGAGGACATGGGCTCATCCAAGGACGCAATTGAGTCTGCTGCAATTTCAGTTTGATTCAAATGCTTCATAATCCAACTGATCCAGAAATGCATTTTCTAAATACCACATTCATCCACGTCATCATGGTAAGCACCTACATGGGGAGGGTGCTTTTTGTTTCATGATTTTGGTAGCCAACGTCCTGACAGTTACCCAGGTGCTTATAATCCATGTGTTAAGCCAAGGCCACCACCGCATCCTGAAAGTTGGGCGAGGCGCAGAGTGGAGCCGGCTGGGTCCTCTCAGCATAATCCTCTCACTGTCCTGTTGTCCTGATCCAAGCTCAGGGATGCACTAATCACAACTTAGAAGCACCAGAGCTCCAGTGACAAGGCCTTGGTGTTTCTGCAGAAATCTCGGTCTTAGTGGTATATCCCAGTAGGGTCTATGTCCCAAGCACATGCGTGCTTGCAGACATTTTATTTTTAACAAGCCCCATAGAGCCCTAGTCCCCAAAATCCTCCTATAATGGCATGGATAAGCAGATTATATCTGCATTCCTGATTCTTTTGCATTTATTTCTACATTTCCATTTTCATTAATGTACTCACTGGAGGATTTAAGGTACACAGAAGGGAGAAGTGTACCTGAAGCCTCAGAGGGTCACATGGGAAAGACCAGAGTATGGAGAGCAGAGATGGGACCATGTTCCTGGCTCAGTGCCAGGGGCCATGGCTGCTGGCTGTGAGCGAGGGCCAGGGAGGGAAGAGAATAAACCGTCAGGGTGGAAACCAGGCACCGACTCCATCACTTCCACTCCAGGATCCCAGGCCCAGTGACCGTCAAGTGGTCAAGAGCAGCTCCTAGTCAGGCCTTCCCTCTAGGGCAGCAGCCCTCTCAGAGACCTGCTTACTGCGGCGGGCCACGAGCCTGCCCTGCTCGGGCTGCTCTGTCCTTCCTTGGCTGGCAACAACATCCAGCCCATGTGTGGAGAAGTCCTGGCTCAGGACAAAGCCTAGAACGGCCAGTTCAGGGCCTCAGATGTGGACTCAGTGATGCTTTCCTCTTGAAGAAATTATTGAAGGATCCCAAAGGAATTTGCTTGCGTGAAATATACCTGCCAAAATTGACCACAGTATGCATTAGGACAGAAAAAAATTGTCAGTTATTAAAAAAACAATTTTGTTAACCTAAACAGCATATTTTTATTATAGTTATTTTTAAAAAGGAAAATATAAATTTGGTGAAGAGAATGGAATTAAGTTACATTTTTGGAAATTTCCATAATGTCTGGCAACATTTAGACTGCAATTGTGACAGCCAGAGTCTCCTATCTGCTCTGTCATTAATCTATGATGCTGTTTTGTTTGGAAAAATAGGAGAGAAATGCAGTCTCTCTCCCCTCTCTCTCACATGTATACATGTATATGTACTAGAAATCTGTAACATGGTGTCTTTCAACACAGAAGGACATAGTCCTACACACATATGTGTGCATATGCAGTAGAAGGACTATTTTAAGAAGCTTGTATGACTGTTATCGGTATTCTTTCAATCTACTTCAAAATGTCAAAAGTGATTGTTTTCTAAAGACTGATAGCAAGATGGCATATGGAACCCCAACATGACCCCACTCCCTCACCCTAAGATTCCAGCTCCCTCCCACTGAAGTTCTGTTCTCATCACCATGGGAATAGATGTTCCATCCATGTGGGTTTCTGATCTTGTGCACTAGGCCATGGGGAAACACTGGGCCTCTGTGATCTGCTGATGTAATGTTGACCTTTCTCATCAACATTACAGGGAAACAATGGCTGGATACACATGATCATAGAAGTCTGAGCCACACCTGGGACAGCCAGCCCAAGGAGCCAGCCATTGTGTGTGGGCAGCAGCCCAGGAAAACCAGCCTGCTGCCCAGGACTCAAGACTATAGGATGTCCACAGCCAGATGGCTGTCCTTGGTGACTGGGCCAGGAAGTCAACTGACAACACTATACTGATTGACCCTACATGGCCAGGACTTGGTTAATAATTGACAGCTTCCTAATTGCTGACCTGCCTCCAATTTAGGACCGACCGGAAAAAGACCAATAAGCCCGCTGTCCACCATGTGGAAGGCCTCTCCAAGTTCCCTCTACCAGCCTCCACCCAGCCCCCAGCCTCCACTCAACTCCTTCAGGCTCCACCGAGCTGCCTCAGCCTCCACTCAGGCCTCCAACCTCCCTGCAGCCCCCACCCCGCCCCCCCAGCCTCCACCCAGACTCCCCAGGCTTTCTTGTCCTCAAGACTCAGAATCTGCTCCTCTCTGGCCTGACCCAGCAAAGGGGCAGCCCTAAGCCACAGCCAGCTCTCCTTAGCTGATCTTCAGTTATTTTCACACTTCCCTTGTACACAATCTAACAGTCACACATGTTAATACTGCCATGCATTTAACAAAACAGTCTCTAAATAATGAAAAACTGTCAAGCTCAATGTGGTAAATGAAGTGTCCCAAAATAATTCTGTTTTACCTGAAAGCTCGAATTTTATCACCAACACAGCTATTTCTTTCCCTTGTGGGTAAAGACTGCCAACTACTCAAGTTTTATCACAATTTGTCTATCAGTGTCCTTTCAAGTAAAAACTCTATTCTGTTTAAAGAAAACAGAGTAGATTTGTAGGTTCAGCTCCTGATTCATAGGATGGCCTGAGGGCTCTTCTCTCAAAATGATAATGCCAGATGGGCATCAGTCGCTGCCAGGCAGATGTTCTATCTCCTCACAGAGAGACAGGCCCACAGGGCTAAGACTGAATAGTTACCAGTCAGTCATCACTGCTAAATTGTGGACATGGCCAGCCCCCGGACTTTTATTTTCTCTACAAGTGAATGGCTGGCAGGTCTGTGGCTTTTCCCCACTATTTTTATTAAATACATATAAATTACATAGTGCTTACAATGAATTTGGGTATTTTGTGCACATATATATCTTATCAACTTTACAATCCCTTCCCACTTTTGGCCCTCCCACCCCCTCCCTATCCTTTCCCCCGACTCCGGCTATCACTTCATGTGGTTCTATAGAATGTCTGTGTTCTGGGTTTCCCAAGTCAGGCTATACTGTACTTCACATATTTAATCTTCCGCATCTAAATCATTTCACTTAAGTCACCACTCTAACTCAGCTCCCTGTTCCTTGAATGGGCCGCAGTGGTCAAATCTTGGTTTTTGATATTCAAGTCGAAAGTGACTTAAATGACATAAGGAGACATCTAAGTACTGTGACCAGTGGAAGAATGGTGCTGGTAGTAGAGGACAGCACCACAAACAAGCCGGCTCAGACTCTGATGGTGACAAGGGGCAAGGCACCAACAACAGCCACCATGGCATTCTGGCCAAGCAGCCCTTGCTGGCGCCCCTCCCTGTCTTCCCACATACTCTCCCCAGCAACACCCGCCCTACGCAGCTCACGAAGGCTGAGAGAAGAGTCTGCACTACACTCCCTTCCTGACTTCCTGGGGCCTCACAGCCACCTCGGGTTCAGAAAGCACAAGAGTCTGTTAGTCGAGGTTCAAGAGGAGTCTCTAGGCTGACGGGTATTCCAGCGAAACCACCCCATGGGAGGTGAGCTGTCATGGCTTGAGCTGAGCTTTTGCTGTGAGTTCATGCTCCCTCCTGGGGATGCTACCCAGGCAGCTCTGCAGAGGTACAGGAGCTGTACCAAGGCCCCAAGCTGCCAGGTGCCACCTCCTCTGTCTACAGCTAGCCCAAAGGACTCAGTCGCAAACCACTGGCTCCTCCTACTTTCAGTTTCACTGAAGTCTTTGGTTTAAAATGATTCCTCAAGAGAGGCAGAGCAGAAAAGGCTCAAGGAAAAGGCCATGAAACCAGCTATGGACTCATGTCAGATGGGGCAGGACAGACTGCGCCACAAGGAGCGGGGTTCTTGCCTCTCCCCTCCGAGCCATGTTATCAGCTTAAGTATGGATTTGACTTTCAGACAGCCGCAGCACGTTCCAGAAGGCTGTCATCAGCACCCATGCAGGAATGTAGCCCCAATTATTCCTGCAAATATCCTCCTGGCTTAGTGCCCGAAGTTAGCACAGCTCCATTACGTCTCTATTACGAGTCTACTGGGTGTGTATGGAAAGCTACCTTTTACAAGGCTCTCTATGAACCTCACGGTGCTGCAACTGATAACGGTTTTCCAAGATGGGGGGTTCCAGAAGGAAGCGCCTGTGGTCACGTATCCCCTGCTGGCTCCCCAAGGAGAGCTCTGAAAACAGCCCTTGTTATCACAAAAGTGAAAAGAAAACATGCACAGATGCTCCGTGTGAGAAACCCTTCACTCCTCCATTCCAATTGAAGGTGTCTCTCTGCGCTAGCTGATGTGTTCAGCAGATCGCCACCGCTGGAAGAATCGTTTTACAGGATGGGGCAGACCTGGGGCTGGGCGGGTGGATCCCCAGAGGGTAAGCTGCATAGATGCCCACATCTTTAGTTGGTACCACCTATATTCTGAGGGAAAATACCCGAGATCCCACTGCGAGCTGGTAACACTTGTACAACGAAGGGAAGCAAAAGGGTGTAGAGACTGGAGATTGCACAATGCATCTGGGTGCACAACTCCAATTCCCCAAATTCTTGTTACCCTCTCCTTCAAATCTACATTGGGTTTGAGTATCAGGGTAGTGGGGAAAATGAGTTTATAAAATATGGTCTGTTGAAGGAAAGTTTAATTTAACTTCCATCTTAGGCCTATATAACCATCCCTGTAAAAACAATTAATTTTACAGGCATGTTAACGGCTCCAATCCAACAGAGTAGACTCTGTGAAATGCTGAGTGTGTACCACTGGGTAGAGATTTTCCTGGGACTCATAGTGAATTCTTACTACAATAGACTAATTCAATGTTTGAGGGACTGCGTTATTTAAACGATATCATTTTTATCCTTAGGGAAGGAACTAATTTCCTTTCATTCAAAAGTTAGTAATAAATTTCAGCTCCACTAGCTTGCTTTCCTACCTGAGACATCATTTTGGTTTAATAAGTGAGAGTCATCGATGTATCTTGTGCACGCCACTAAAGTTGCAACTTGAGTTTTACGTTTTCTCTGTTAATGTTAAAAATCCATCACAAACCTTAAATTTATATAATACCAGCTCTATCAACTTCTTACATATTCAAAGCACAATAGGAGAAAAGCAGGATAGAGAATACATTTGAAATCTGGGTACAGATCCCACAGTTTTCAAGTTAGTAGAGATAAGTTCCTCTGCCTGAGCCCGTCACCATGAGGGGACAGCCACATTTCATTAGTGGCTTCCTAGTGCCTATTCCTTCCTGGGGCCTGCCTTTTGCACTGCTGTGGGACTGTCCCAAGTGTCCTGGCATAGAGCGCTCCTTCAGGGGACATGAGTCCTCAGAGTACAGGCATCCAGGGACAGGAGGCCCAGAGAATTCTAACCTATGCATCTCACTTTGAACACACAGGAGGATACAGGGTCGTTAGCTGGTTCACTCAGTGTTTAGTTACCACTAATTAGACTTTTTGTGGAAATTTAAAAAATTAGATTAAGTACTTAAAGACTTTCTGAAGATGTATCATTCTATTTGGTCACTTGGAAAAGAGGCCATAGCAGGAGAGACACTTTTAAGTGACTTGTTACCATGGGGCATCAGATTGGGTATGAGGGGAAGTGTCCCTCGGGGGTGGCTGAGGATGATGCAGAGAGTGAAGGAAGCTGGAAAGATGCCCTTCACCTACCACATGGCCCCTCAGGTTCTTAATCTGCCAGCCTCACCTCTGGCCTTCCTTTCTCTGGGGCCTTTGGACACAGGAGATGTAGGAGCCCACGCTGCTTCCACTTACAGGATACGGTGTGGGTCCCCAGTATGATCCACTTTCAGGATGGCGTATGTGGGTTGCTCCATCTTTGAAATGGGTCATGTGGTCCCCACGGTACTATTCCCACTGATTCCCACTGATTCCCACTGATCACACATGGAAATTCTCCATGACCTTACCAGTGCCTGCAGGAGGAGAAAACCTCCCCTCCAGCCTGTGAAGAAAAGGAAGTGAGAATCCCAGAAAAACAACACCTTCAAACACACACACCTTTTTCAAGTTTCGTTCCTATGGTTCTTTTGTAACACAGAACTCCAAGGCTACAAGGTTCCTCTGCAGCATGGAACAAACATGAAAAGACTTTGGGAATGATAAGCTCATAAGGTATCATTCAGTGTGTTTTATGTCATTCCCAAATTGCGGTGCCATAACATTTCCCACGTCCATGCTTGGTGATGGAAGTGCAGGTCACAGCTATAGCAGCCAGGGTCACGCCGGGAGTGCGTCTGGCACCTGCCTCCGTATCCTGATTTCTCCACTCCTCCTTCTGTTTCATCTCTCCTGTACCCACTGTCTTTCTGCACTCTTGTTCGCCTACATCTGTTTGTGATTCATCTTCCACAGACTCTGATATGTTGAGTTTATTTTTTAGAATAAATCAAAACTCTAGGGGTCTCCAGCCCCTAGAGTCATGGACTAGTCCTGGCTTGCCGAATTAAGAATTGGTTCTCATAGCAGAGGTGACAGTGGGTCAGCATAAGAATCTTCCTTTGTATTCCAGCCACTCCTCATCACTGATACGACCACTGAACCCTGCCTCCTTTCAGATCAGTGCTGGCACTAGATTCCCACAGGAGCGTGGATCCTTCTGTGAATTGTGCAGGGGAGGGATCTAGGTTATGTGCTCCTTATGAGAATCTAAAGCCAGATGATCTAAGGCGGGGCTGAGGTGAGAATGCTTAGTGCCATTCCCACCCTCCACTCCTATTCCTGCCCTCCTGTGGTTTGCAGAACATTGTCCCCTATGAAGCTGGTCCTTGTGCCAAATGGTCTGGGGACTGCTACTGTAAAAATTGCTTGTGCAAGTAACCATTTCTAGGAGAATTTAAGAGTCATGTTACATCTCCTTGGGGTATTTGTGTTTTATCTCTGAGTGTAATAAAACTTTTCCAACATATAAAGGACTTTGGGTACCATGTCAAAACAAAAGGGAGATAAGTCAGGGTGAGTCCTTTCTGAGGCCCTTATCTTGGACTCCCCGAAGCATGGCATCCCATCCACTTGCACCCCGAGGTCCTGAGGCACATTGTGCACAGACCCTCATCTTTTATACCATCTCTTCTCTATTTCCTGTGATGAGGCTCATGCTCTAGAAAACTACAATGAACTTTTCTACTTCGCATTTTCTATTTATGGCCTTCACTTTCTGAATAGCAGCCTGGTTATAATAAAGATTCCCATGAAAGGATTCAAAGAGAAAGAATGATTCACCAGGTCCTGACACTCAAAATAGGTAACTGCAAATGAGACCAAGTAGGGGATTCAGAGAGGGGCTGTGCAGGAGGCCCTGTGTACCCAGGGAAATGCATCGGTCCGGCAGAAAGACAGAGTCTTACTTTAGGCAGTCAGAGAGAAGGCAGACATTGCCCACCCTTCCTCTCCTGGGAATAGCCACAAAACCAAGGAACCAGGCAGCAGGAAGAGGTGGGTGGCATCACAGGAGGTGGCTGGGGCCCAGAGAGGCTGGGGTACAGGGAGCACGCAGGTGTCCTGCCCTTGCTGTGCAGTGGGTGAGGAGGACAGTGGTGTGCTGACAGGGCTGTGGCTCAGAGTGCCTGTGGTCAGCATAGAGACCCACTAAGCTGGTGCCCAGGCAGCAGTCAGACGCTCAAGCTGCGGAGACGCCCACAGCTCCTCCACAGGCAATAAGCCTGGAGCACCCTGCAGGACTGGGGAGGCCTTGGTCCCACTGAGCCCAGGGTGGCCCGGCCTTGGGCTGCACCCAGGGCTCCTGCAGTTACAGCAGCCCTGAAAGAAACAGGAGGGAAGCTAAGCTGGCCCCCCAAAACAATGCTTGGGGTGAAAGCTCAAGAATAGGGCAGAAAGGGGCAAAGGAGAGTCAGAGTGGGGAGGAGGTGGGGGACCTCTCGGGCAGGGACTCCCTCTGCCTGTGCACACAGACGCCCAGCAGGATCCCCCTCCGCACCCCAGCCCCAGCCCCCACACCCTCCTTCAAACAGGAAGGGAAAGCAAGGCAGAAAGGCCAGGCGCTCGCTCGTAAAGAGCGAAAGTGAAAGACCCCCACCCCCACTCTGCCACCTCCTGCCCCTTTGCTGGGGGTGCTGGTCAATGTTTAACCTCCCACAAGGAGTCTGAGGTAGCTGATTAGGCAGATTAACTCTTTCATCTCCACGGGAGAGTCACTTTCGGAGGCCACTACCAGGTGTGTGGAAACCTGTGGGCCCCACTTCGTGTCCCTCCTCAGCTTGAGGGTGGCAACCACTCCCAACGTCAGGAATGTTTTCTTTGTCTCTCTCCCCTGTGTGAACACCACCAGCCTTCCTGATGTCTGCAGATGACGTCTCCACACCCACTGTAAGGCAGACAGGCCCGCGCCTTGACTATGTCTCCTCTTACCTGCTTTGGTCACGGCTCCTGTTCTTGGCTCTGAGAGCTAGTGGAAGAGGAGCCTGCAGGAGAAGGCAGGCAGGCAGCCTCCAAGGTCCTGCAACAGAGAGACAAGCTGCCGGTTCTCTGAGTTGAGAACTGCGCTGTTCTTCAAGGAGGAGTGGGAGCTCAGGGCTCCACAGGAGTAGCTAGCGATGCCACCGCTCTGTTCCCACTTCTGCGGCAAGGCCAGAGGAGGCCAGGCGGGGCCGTCACATGCAGGTCCTCCTCTGCTCTTTAAAAGTCCTTGGGAAGCCCGGAGGGTGCCACTATGTGCCTGAGGTCACGGAGATGTTCTCACACCTCTAGAGCCTGGTGCCAGGGTATGCGTTGTACACCCCAAGGACCAGGTCATGACGGGTTACGGCAGGCCGTGCTCACCATGTCCCCAACAGTCATACGGTGTGCCTCAACTTGCCCTGTCCAAATCAAACACATGGCGCATCCTAGTCCTTTCATTGTCCCTCAGGCCCTTCCACGTCCAGATTCCAGAATTCCTCCCATGCTCTGGCCCGGAGAGTCAGAGTCCGCATGGCCTATCTGCTGCTCCTGGGCAGAAAAGCAGCTGACAACCTGAGTGGCTCACACTACGGCACAAGCCAGGCCAGCCCGGGAACAAAAGCGTCCTGTGAACAGACACAGGCAAGCCAGGCAGTGCTGCTCAGGGCAGGGCCCTCCCCACAGGGCAGCAGCGGAAGGCAAATGTGGCCCAGCTCATGTAAGATATGAAAATTGTGAGGCCATTGGGTGTCAGACTGACCTGTGCCAGAAGTTTTTTTTTTTTTTTTTCTAATCTCATTTTATTTTCTCAATACTGAGGATTGAACCCAGGGCCTTGGTTCTAAGCTACATCTACAAGCCATTTTCGTTTGTATTATGGAACAAGTTTTTTCTAAGTTGCCCAGGCTGGGCTCAAACTAGTAATCCTTGTTGCCTCAGCCAACCAAAGTACCGAGATTACAGGTACCCATCATCACACTAGGGTGCTAGAAATTCTTGGGAATGCAGTTTTTCTTGGGGTGCTCAAATCAACTTTCAGGAATTTTTCAGTCATCAGAAATCACTGAGTGGCAAACGTGCCACAGTTTTAAGAATATAGACAAGAACGAACTAAAATATTATTTTTCCCATAGCTTGAGTCTGCTCTCCTACCAATTATTCTACTTAAAGCAAATAATATTTTTGTAAAGAAAAAGGAGCAATTTATCAAAGACCGAATCCACTGCCCTGTTGCCCTAGCTGCTGAACTCAGATTGCAGGCTCTACTGACCATGTGGTGTGTCCCTGCACCCAGGGTCTGTGGGACCGTCAGGGCTGGGTAGTGGCCATATTTCAAATTTAAGAAGCTGTGTGTCAAACATGGAAGGCATGACATATTCTGCTGTGCGTGTGTAGATGCCTAGGAATCTACTACTTTATTCATCTTGCAAGGTACTTGTTTATAACATGCACCACGCCAGCGGCAGGGTCCATGTCTCAGTTACCACACATCTGCCATGAATGCAAAGACACAGCCCACATACAGTACTACTTGCCCTCTCCCTGGGGCCAGCTCTTAAAGCACAGCCTCCATTCTACCGTAGCCCAGATGTTGGGCAGCGCAAGGGCAGTTTCTACTTTGCAGAGGGCAAGACTGGAGTTCCCGGAAGAACAGAGAACTGAGCCTGCAGCTGGATCTCTCCAAAGTTCATGCTACTTTTTTAACACATCATGCTGCTTTTCTGTTAAAAAAGAAAATGGACTCCCAGGGAGACGACCACTCTCATGTACAGTTTTAATTATGATTTTTGTACCTCGACTGTTGTGTCTACAATTGAAAAGAACGCTTGAGGAAAGTGTGATGTCCACGTGGATGGGTGGGGTTTGTGCTACGCCATGAAGGTGTGTGGAAAAGCAGGCGAGGAGCATGTTACCCTGGCATACTAAGCCCTGACCAATGCATGGAACATAATCTCTCTCGGGAAATTATTTTTGAGGAAGGTGTCTAGGGTAAGGCATTACATGTAAAAGGCCTGTTAATATATATATTAAGAGTCTGTAATTCATTGACGTGAAAGAAAGGTTGTCTCGGAGCCAGTTATCCAATTAAAGTTGAAAGACTTCTGGGGAAATCATTAATTTGTGGTGCAGGTCTTAACAGCAAAGCCCCACTTCCGTATCTCAAGCCATGGCCATTGGCATTCCTTTGTTCATTGAGAAGGGAAACTAATTGAGCAAGAATACATTTGACCAGAACGGTCAGTGTTGCAGTCCTGTGTAGAAGTTTTACCTCTACACAGCCCCATGCCAGACTCCTTTGTCTCCATCCCTGGCCTGAGAGACTAAGCCTCAGGGTTTCATTTACCTATGGAGATTCACTGCACCACTCACAGCGTTGGGCGTTATTGTCACCCACGTCAGTGGCTCAGGTGGAGGTGGGCAGGGAGGGAAGTGGCTCTGCTCAGGACATTAACAGGAGGTGGGTTTCTCTGGTGACCCACATCTGCACTTAAGACTGCCTGTCCATGGGGCCCACTTCAAGGAAAGTTTCTTTCGTAATGCTAAGGAGGGATCGCCAGGTCTGGGACAGGAATGAAGGCCAATGACAGATCAGCAGGAAGGTCACTGTGTCACTATGGCTGTGTGACTGCAGGGCCTATCTCCTGCCGGCTGCCCACCCTCGGAACACTGGATGAGGCAAGCTCAGCCCCATCCTGCTAAGAGCTGGAGGAAAGGTCACTCCTGCTCCCTTCACACGTTGACACACATCTAGGATTATGCAAATAAATGCAAAGCTAGCTGAACCAGTAGCATGGTCTTGAAATCTCAGCACTGGGGGGTGCAAAAGCAAGAGGATTGAAAGTTCCAGGCCCAGCCTGGACAACTTAGTGCTTGGTGGGTATTGTGGCTTGGATCTGGAGTGTCCCCCACAAATCTCATGTATTTAAACATTATAGATTGTCTATGGAGCCATGTGCTGCTGGGAGATTGGAGCCTAGTCTGGAGGGGTGGAATACAGGCATGTATATTGGACTACAGGCATGTAAATTGGATTATAGGTGTCTAAGGGGGTTTACCACACCTTCCACTCCTGGATCCAGGAGGGCCTGGTCCCTGGGAGGAGACCTGGAAGGATACATAAGCTGCTTCCCGCCTTCCTTGGAGGACTAGTCTCAACTTGCCTTGACTTGGCTTCCTGTATGTGATGTCGTGAGAAGCTGCCTCCACCTCTGCCTCTGCCACGTACTTCCATTGTGGCTGGCGCCCCTGAGTGGACTGTAACCTTCTGAAACTGTGAGCTAAAATAAGCCTTTCCTCCCCTAAATTTGGGCATTGAATCACAGCAATGAAAAAGTAACTAAGACACGGGGACATTGTCTCTAAATAAAAATAAAATAGACTGGGACTGTAGCTCAGAGCAAAGGACCTGGGGTTGATTCTCAGTGCCGAAATAAGCAAGCAAACAAACAAGCAAGTAGCTCCTGGGCAGGCAGGGAAGGGAAGGGGAGTGAAAAAGGTGAACATGTGGCCTGTGCATGCACTAGTTCCCCAGATGAATGTAATTATTGTATATCTCTAACAGATGCTACTCCAATAATCCAGTAATAATTATGGGAAATACACAGTTTAAAAAACGAATCTGAGAAATCAGTCAATAGAATAACAAATAGAAATAAAAACAGCCATGCATACAGTGGGAGCTACTGCTGGTTACCGCTTCGTCAGAATGAGAGGCTGATGGAAGTGATGGAAGCTGAGGGACAGAAGCGGTTGTCATGTTTTAGAAAACACCCTGACAGGCCTTCTTCCACATTTAGCCTGCCTGGAGCTTAGCAGTTCCACCACGAATGTGGCCTGGCTTTCTGTCCCCTGGAGGATCGAGATGCAGGCAGGGAAGCCCGGAGCCCTTCCACACTTCCCTGAGGATGGTGAGAGCTCTAGTTGATGCTGTCAGATACCCTGGCGGCCAGGGCCCACAGCTGCTACTTCCCTCAGTAACTGACCTTGAAGCAGCATCTTTGGTGATGGGCCTTTGTCCCCAGGGAGTGTGAGCTTCCTAAGGACAACTTCTGAACACTGGAGAAGGATTTCAAAGTGAAGTTTCTCTTGGACTTAACTTTTACCCAGAAGAAGACACACAGAGAGTTGCTCTGGAGAAGGAAGCTGGTTGTTTGTCACTAAATGTGCCGATCTAGTTCTTTATTGACTCAATAGAAATATATGTATAGTATTTCATTATTTTATTAATGAATTTGTTCAACCAACAGGGAAGGTTTTCTTTTTCCTTTCTTCCTTCCTTGCTTCCTTCCTTCCTTCCTTCCTTCCTTCCTTCCTTCCTTCCTTCCTTCCTTCCTTCCTATGGTATTGGGGAATAAACTCAAGGTTTTCACATGGAACTATATCCCTAGCCCTCACTCAATCCTAACCCTGACTCAACTAATTCACAGTTGTGCAGACTGGGCTCAAACTCACCATTCCGCTGCTTCTCGCTCTCAGAACAGTATGTCATTATAGCTGGATTCCTCCCTTGTACACTTCTCTTTTTCTTTGTTCTTTCGGGAATTCCCTTCTCTAGAGAGCGTTCCCTGCAGTGGCACTTGGCAGGTTCTGGTGAGTGAATGCTACGAAGGTCTCAGCTGTGCCCCTGCCTCTCAGAAGTTTGGAAAGGCCACCGTCCTAGTGAGTAAACTGTAGGTGAGAATGGCTAATTGGTCTCTGGGTAGAGGCTTGCAGCTGCTTGCGGGATCTTGACTGTTTTAAAATGTTTATTTAAAGCAAACATTTGCAGCGCCCTCATGAAAAGGCTCCCCATTCCTCTTGATTCCTCTTGACCTTTCGTGACCTCCTCCCAAGGCTGGGTACTTTCTTCCTAGTGGGTGATTAGGACCCGAGAGGCTTTTGTTTATTCTTCAGGAGTCTCTGAGAGTTCACAGAAGCTTTAAAAATTAACTCGCACTGGGAGCAGCCTGTGGCCTGCAGACTCCCAGTGTCCAGCCCAACATGGCCTGTCCCTCACACAGGAAAGGTGAGTGATCCAACCCACTTCTGCAGGGTGCAGCCTGTGGTGATCGGTTTTCCTGTCCTGAAACTTGCTAATGCCTTAAGGCTTTGTGTTTTCTTTCTTTCTTTCTTTTTATTCAAAGTTTTAAAAATTTAAGTATGCATGAACTACAGATTTAGTAACATGTTAGTAACACACATCGTGGATATTTGTGTCCATATGTGTCCTGTTTATGCACACTTCTCTCCCTTTTCACCTTCCCCTCCTTTCCTCCTCCTTCTCAGTGTCTCTGCCCTTTCCTAGGAGATCTTCGTGCTTTGTCCTTCCCTGTCTTATGTTACGATCTTATGAATGTATAAATGATAATCTCACATGAGAGACACCAATAAACACGCAAACTTTTGTGTCTGGTCCATTTCACTGAGCACTATTGACTTAAAGTACCCCGTTTTCTTTCAAATGCTTCATACCTGTATTTCCTTATGACTGCATCGTACTCTATTGTGCATAAATACCACATTTTCTTTATCTATTTCTCTGTTCTTTCTGTTTTTTTTTTTTTTTGTGTGTGTGTGTGTGTTGGTGGGCATGTTGATTGTTTCCAGGATTTAGCTCTTATGAATTGTGCTGCTATCGACATAGAAATTCATGTGTCTTTATGACATGATACCTAGTTCTTTTGAAAAAATGGCAGTCCAGTGGTAACTAGGTCAAGTGGGATTTCTAGACTCAGCTTTCTAAGGAATCTCCACACTGTTTTCCACAGTGGTTGCACCAGATTGCAGTCCTACTTACTGTGTAGAGCATTCTCCTCCCCACAGCCCAACCAACAATTGTCTTTTGCAATTGTTCTTAATGCAAACCATTCTCACTGGAGATGGAATCTGTGTTGTTTTGACTTGCTTGGGACTAGCTGAGCCCACTTCTAACGCTATTAGGTTTCTGAGGACTCAGAATCCAGAGAAGAAGTGCCTTGTTGACACGTGCATGCTCATCTTTATGATGATTTACTTCTTCCCTTCGATTCATATTCCTTTCATTTTTTTTCTCTTGCTTAATTTCTCTGGTCAGAAGTTCAAGCACCATTGGGCCTGGCTTCATACAGATACTTGGCTCTCTCTCCCAGAAGAGGGGTGCTCCAAGGCCCTGCTGGGTGGAGGGTGGGAATGGGTGTGAATGTCTCAGCACAGGAGCAGCTTCTGCAAGGAGCCTAGAGCCTCCACTGACCCTATTTTCCTGGGCAGCAAATTTTACCCTGTTCTCACTAGGCAGTAAAACCGTGGGGTGGACAAGTGACCAGAGGAGTCACAGGCCCCAGTGGCCCCAGGTGAACACAGAGAGTATCATGCATTGCCTGGGGCAGTAGCACCTGCTGCTCTGTCTAGGAGGCTGTCCAGTGGTTAGAGTAGTCCTGGGGATACCTCCAGGCAGTTACGGGAGCTGGGTATCTGGGGTGGAGGTGCCAGGGAAACTCAGCCCTGGATTCTGACCAAAGGGTGTTATATAACCCGGAGGGAATCTGGGGAACCAATCTGCCTGAGGGTGGTCCTACACAATTGTGGTTCTTCTTCCTCAGACCTATTTTCCTTTCCAGGGAAAGAGCAAGTACAAACATTGCTCTGACTAGTGGCCCCACCTGCTCCTGGTCCTCTTATTTATTTATGACTGCAGTGCAGGATAGGGGGTGGCCATCTGCTTTGTGCCTGAAGAGTGAGTTTCAATAGTCCCTTGGGCTGGCCAAAGTGGCCCTCTGAGCAGGGGTCATCTCTTAGATCTACCAGGGAGCCTGGGATCTAAGGTGAGGGACCCAAAAGGGCAGATGGGCTAACCACGTGGAAGATCTAGGTAGTTGCTAAGCCCGAGGACCCATGAGGGTGAAGAGGGACTCTCAAGGCTCAGGGTGATTAGGAATGCCAGCCTCTTGGGTCACGCTGTTAGAGGTCGAGGTTGGGAGGGATGTGGTTACTGGAGTGCCAGTGGTGACCTCTGAGCTGGGTTTTACCACTGCTTGGACCTAAGCAGGGCAGGAATGTGTGAAGAGACCATGGGTCTGTGTAGAACCGAGGACCATGAGGCAGAGACAGTGTGGGGAGCAACGCAGGAAGTCCTCCCCTTATCCTGAGGAATTTACACAGCTACTGGTTTTCTGGGAACAATAATGAGTGTCTCCTGAAATAAGATAGACCTGTCCTATAATCCCAGCATTCTGGGAGGCAGAGTCAAGAAGATGGCAAATTTGAGCATAGCTTGGGTGACTTAACATTTTAGCAAGACTACCTAAAAAAAAAAAAAAAAAAAAAAAGGCTGGGATGGGATATAGCTCAGTAGAAAGACCCTGGTTTAATCCCCATCAATGCAAAAAACAAAGCAAAAATGAGAGGTAGGTTTTTGACCTAGCTTTGGTCTCTGGACTGTGTAGGTTTGCCGCATTTTTACCATCTGAAGATAAAACAAGAATCTGCCTGAAGCCAGTCTTGCAAAACCCAAGGCCAGAGAGTGATGAAAGGCAAATGTGGCTGTGTGGGGCAGTGTGTGAAGTAGTCACACTCTGTCCTCTGTGCTTACCACGAAACTGGGAGAACCTCTTAGAGCCCTGTTCTGGAGTCTGATTGCCAGGGTTCCTTGGTGTTAATTACAAGGCTATTGTTCAACTGTCTTGGAGTTCAGTCAGCACAGAAAGTGGGCCTCAGGTTATTAAATATCCATTAACCCCAGTGAACTCAGAGTTAGCACTTACCAATACCAGCAGGGAGGCTGAGCATCAGGAAATGAGCGGTTTACTGAGCTGAACAGTCCCCAGCACCGGAGTAACTGCAGCAGTGACCAAAGAGTGAGGTTCGCCCTAAGGGAAGCTGGGGGACCAGGCTGCCAGGTGCCTGGGCACACAGCGACCAGGACCACACTGATTTGGACAGGATTCTCCTTTTCCCTCAAATGAGGCTTTAGAGTAGGAAGCAGGGTTTTCCTCAGTCTGGTGGAAGCAGGGTGCCTTGTCTGCTTCCCAGTGGAGGATCAAGAGCCCTCTTCTCTGAGTGGGTGACTTAGCATCGTGACAGATTATGAAGACAGATCTGTGCATACCGACATGCACATGCACATACACTGGAATCCTCATTGTGCTAGTGGCCCTCTTAGGCAGGTGTATACATGGGCACACGTGTGCAACACTAGAGTCCTTGATGTCCCCATGACCTGACTGGGCAATGGATGCTCTGGTAGGCAGATGTGTCTTTGGAGACCTCCGTAGATGAGAGTTGCTATAGCACCTGATGTGCTTGAGAACCGAGGTTAGCTTCCCAAAATGGCCTCACTTACAATGAGTGTACTATGATCAGCTCAGTGAATCACCAAGGGCGGTGGAGAGGTTGGGATGTTTTGCATGGCCAGACTACCGCACTATCTTGGCTCTTTCATGGCCATAGCTACTGTCTTCTTTATATCTGACTTAACATCCTGTGATAAACCCTTTGGTGTGTAACATCCCTGTGATTCCTGTAAGTAACCCCTTGAAAATGTAGAAGTAGACCCCTAGCTTTCTACCACCAGAGAGCCAAGGACATCGTAAGATAGCATCTGAGGGCCACAGCAGAGATTTTCTTGCCTCAGGTAACCCACCTATCTAATGCTTCCACCAATGTTTTTTTAACAATGTTTTGATTGATAACTCTCTTCTGGAACTATAAATATTGCATGTAACTTCTAACCTATAGGAACATGCTATTTGGGAAAACCCAAATTCATGTTCCCAGGCCTTGGTCACTCTATATGGCTTCAAAATAAACCATCTCTCATTCTTTTTAAGGCAAAGGAAGTGTTTTGTGTTGATATGCTGAACCCTAATCCACTCATAGTTTGTATAAGAATCATAGCCCAGTTTAAATAGAGCTCTGGGAATCAGGGGTCATAGCTCGGTGATTAGAGAACTTGATTAGGAAGCGAGAGGACCTGGGTTCAATCCCGCAGCACCATGCAATGGCTGGATGTGGTGGTGCACACCTGTAATCCCAGCACTTGGCAAGCTGGGGCAGAAGGATTGCCATGATTTCTAGGCCAGCTTGGGCAGTCATAATGAGTTCAGGACTAGCCTGTACTACAAAGAGAGATCTGTCTTTAAAATAAATAAGTAAATAAACACATAGGTAAATATAAAATAAACAGAGCTTTGCACATCTCCCTGGGAACCAGGTCCAGATGGCATAGAGGAATGTCATCAGGGCCCAGCAGGGACCTACACCTCAGAGTAGGGAGAAAGATGGAACCAGCCATGCAGCAGGGTGCTGGCTCCTCAGGTGAAGAGGAGCCTTGGAAGGCTGCCAGTCTTGTCCTTCCTGGCTAGGGGATACACATACCCTGTGACCTCGCAGCAAACCATCATGGCAGCCCTGGACACGACAGGACAGGCCTATGATGCCAGCAATCACTTTCAGAGTAGAATACTGGATCCCACAATGTGAAGTTAACTGGTTTTTAAAATGTAACATCTTTTCTTTTTAAAGAAAATGTGTATACAGAAAGAAAGATGCTAGAGCTGCTCGCCCACCTCCGTCCCAGGCACTCCCCAGTCAGCCTGGAGACCCTCACACAGCACAACAGCTATCCAGACAAAGGCACAGCCTCACAGAAGCCCTGCAGTGACTCGGTGTGAAGCAATCCCTGGGTTCTGGGTACCTGGACCCGTCGGTGGGGAAAGACAGCACAGACAGACGGAGACAGGCCAGAGACATGTGTGATACAATTTATATACTGAGCAGCCCCCCAGGGCCCTGTTCTGGAAGCTGAGAGCCAGCCGTCTTTTGCTCCCCTGCAGGAGATGGAAAACCCCTTGCTACGAGTTCTGTCACCGTTTTCCTAGGTAACAAGCTTACCCTGAGATCCTTCTCCCTCACCGCAGTTTCAAAACCACAGAAACCCCTGTATTCAGAGAAACCACTGTATTCCGCCCTTGTGCAGCTGATGCAGGACGGGCGCCTCGCTCTCATCTCCCCTGGGGACAGTTCATGGCTTGGCTGCCAGAGCTGGCCGTGGTGATGGAGCCCTGAGAATTTGGGGTTTTTTTTTAGCACCCAAATCTCGCATGGGCAGTATTTGCATTTTTTTTAAAGGAAAACTGGCATATGAAACTCTCCTTATACGCAAGCTTAAGAGAAGTTTATCTTCAAATAGCCCTGTGTGGGAGACTGAAGGGCCATATGCTATGCCAAATTAGACGGTTGTGACGCAAAATCATGTTCCATTTCCACAAAGGCTGCGCTCTGCCGGTAGCCTCTAGCTGTCTCTATGCCTGGCTTTCTGTGGAGGATTCAGGCTAAGCAGCAGCAGAGTGGGGGACACCGCTGCTAACCTTGCTGCTTATAGAGGAGCAGCCCCACCATCCCCCTCTTGAGGCCTCTTCCTCGGGGGACTTGAGCAACAGCCTAGGGCAGATGGTGCAATTTGATGGGCGTTTTTCATCCCTTTCTCTACCCACACTGCACAGCCAACACCCTCACTCCTGCAGGCGCTGATCCTTCCTGGAGAGATTTCTGACGATTTCTGCAAAGCTGAGTCCCAGGCTGCAGGGCAGGGTGATGCTCTGCATGGTTGCAGGCTTAGGCCCTTGGGTGCCCCCCAGGCCCATGGTTGCACCTGAGGTTAGGATGTAGTTGAGGATATTCTTGGTGGCTTTTGCTTCTCCTACCCACAAAAGTCCAATAGAAGCTTTATTTTAATATACAGGGAGAGTGGGACACAGGCTTCTATGTGGCTAGTCTTCCATTCTGGCCAGTGTCTCCAGGCCCTGGTCCGGCACTCAGCGGAAGTCACAACACTGGAGAGGGCAAGTACTCAAGAGACTCTCTCCAGCAGAGTGTTTTCAGTGCCCCTGCCCTGGTCTGAAGAAGGAAGGGACTGCTGTGGGAACCCCTGGGTTTTCTCCACCAACGTGCTGACGGTGACTGCCTTTGCTCCAGCTGGGGTTCTCCCCCTGGTTGGCTAGGTTACCCTTTTTAGTACACAGTACTTTGTCCCCAGTCCTATGCTGTCCTGTCTTCTAGAACCTGGATCTGGTCTCTCTGACCAGTCTAGAGTCTATAGCTCTGCGATGAGCAGTGCCCAGTGCTGGTCCCAGCGGCCCCGTGCCTGGCATAGGATTGGTTCCCCTACCCTCACTCTCTGGAAGCAGCAGTACCAGGGCTGGCCTCCACAGGGGGTGTAGGTTGTTCCCCCTCACCCAGGCTTACTGGGGATGGAACTTAGGGCCTTAGGGCCTTCACCCTGAGCTCCATCCCCAGACCATTTTTCAGTTTTGATTTTTAAGACAGAATCTCATGAGATCACTAAGTTGCTCTGGCTCAGCTCAAACTTGTGATTCTACTACCTCAGCCTCCCAGAATGCTGGGGTCACAGTCCTGTGCCACTGGGCTCTGCTCCAGTTTAATGTTTATCACAGATGGTGGGCTAAACCCATTTTGTTTAACTGACCTTATGACCTGAGAAATTGGAATCTCTGGAGGACTTAAATTGGATGGTCTGACAGTGGGGCAGAGAGCTGAGTCTTGGTCTCTGGTGCTGAGCATTGTCTGCCTGGGTCACCTACAGGGTCAGCAGTTCTGTGATATGGCCACCCCAGCCTATGGCCAGTGAGGGCACAGAGCAGGAGAAACACACTAGCAGTCTATGTTATCAGCTCCCAGCTTTCTGCCTAAGTGGCAGAGGGGACCACGTTTCCTGAGACAGGGGTGGGAGTGAGGGGGAGGAGGCTGAGACACTGGGGTGGGGCTTCTCAAACTGTCTGAGCCAGCTTAGACAGGCAGGCAGGTGCTGGTGGCTCTGGCCATTAGAGGGGCTCAGGGACCCCCTGGCCCAAGTTGCTCAAGTTAGGTAGAAATGAGGGCCCACAGAGGAGTTCCTTTCCTGTGGGTGACAGATTTCCACAGTGTTCTGCATGCCAGGCCTGGGCACCTGCATCCGCCTACCTGCCCTTTTTTAGGTTTATTATTATTACTTTGTTATATGGTTGAGACATATAATTATATTTATTTCAGGAAATTAGTACATATATGCATGGCACCTTCACCATTTTTACCCCTTTCTCTTTCTCCCCTCCGCTTGCCCATCCCCTTCCTGTCTCCAGAAAGTCCAGCTCCACGTTTTCTATCATGTCCTCTCTAGTTCACTCTCTCTCTTGCATTTCCCATGTAAGAGAACGATGTGATATTTAACCTTCTGCGTCTGATTAACTTCACTTATCATCATGGCCTCAAGGTGCATTCACTTTCCTAAATGCCCACCAGGCCTTTTGGGCCAGGGGTGACCCTAGAGGAGAGAAAGTGGAAAAGAGAGAGGTGGAGCCAGCCACCAATGGGCACCACAAGAGCAGCGTATGGATGGCACCTGGTTCAGTCTTTGAGCCCATGCCTCATCGAGGCTCAGAGCAGCTATGAGAGGGACATGAGGGGCCTCCTGTCCCTAGCGTGATGCTCACTAGGGGAACCCAGACATCTGTGGGGAGGGTGCTGAGGTTCAGGGGCATACACCTCTCCCAGGTGGCTGGTAGAACAGGGCTGTTCACTTTGGGTGAGGTCAGACTAACTTTAAGGCTCTACTCTGACTCTTGGACCCTGTCATCTTGGGGTTCCTTAGAGACTGGGACTCCTAC
Organism: Ctenodactylus gundi; assembly: GCA_004027205.1. NCBI lineage: Eukaryota > Metazoa > Chordata > Mammalia > Rodentia > Ctenodactylidae > Ctenodactylus > Ctenodactylus gundi. The sequence continues at coordinate 237,624 of PVKB01002793.1, forward strand.
AGGTTTGCAATTCCTACAGTTTGGGGTCCCCTATAGTCCTGGGTCTCTTAACTTCCCAGGTTCCCCACACCCTATGGTCTTCTAAGATCCCCAGGTCCCCCATAGTCTGGGGTTTCCTAGAGTCTTGGATTCCCTAAAATCTAGAGTCTCTTGTAATCCTGAAGCCTCCTGTAGTCTGATGTTGCCTACAGTCTTATAACTTGGGGTCCCCTGAAGTCCTGAGTCCCCAGTAGCCATGTATCCTGTCTCATGCATCTGTGCACTGTAAGCTGGCCTGAGAGGCACTCAAGGCATAAAAGTCTGTTATTTTTCCTTAGCTCAAAGAGCTCTGGGGTGTGGGACGAGGAGACTGAGGCTGGTCAGAGGCACAGGGTGGAGAGCTGTGAGCCCAAGGTCAGCCCTGGCTTTGCTAATGTCCCATGGAAGCACTTTTGTGTCACATGGAGAGAAATGCTAGTTTTGAGATTATGCAATCAAAATACACCACATCTGAGTCGTGACCGTATAACAAATCCAGGGAGAACAGTTCCTGCCAGGTCTGAATTATCCACTCTAACCATTCTCTGCTTTTAGCCTCAGAACCATGGACAAAGATTAGTCCATATATGTCTCATAAAAGCTTTTAAACAATTGTTAAGTTTGCTTTGGAAAAATGGTGAGTAGCCCCAAAACTAAGGACTGCCTGAGCCAGGTAAAGAAAGGTGAACTCCTGAGTGCCTTCTCTACCAGATCAATTCGGTATCATGTAGGCTGTGAGTCTGAGGACTCCGACTCACGGAAGTGAATTCCCCCACCCGACTGCCTTGTGCTAAAGACCAGGTGGCTCTGGAACCAGGCTCCACTGTGGTTGCAAGGGAACACTGGTGGGGGGTGGGAATCTGGGAGTGAGGGTGAGTCGGGAGGGTCTCTTGAGCCCTTACTTGATCCCTCGCGGGGGAGTCTTTGGGGTTCAGAGTCCTCAATGCTCCCTTCCAAGCACAGCCTGCTTTGTTCTGTCTGTGTGCCCTCCAAGTGAGGACTCAGAGCTCATTAGCTTCCTGCTGGGGTCCAGGGATTGAGAGGGTGTGTTGTATTCCAGGGTTTGGCTGGGATTAAAAGTCTAAAGTCTACAGCGCCTGGCTCAGGGATGCGACCCTTCACAGGTGTTCCCTGGAGTTAATTAGAGAGCTGGGCCCATGCTTGTGTACTGATTACTAGGCACTTTATCTAAACACATCCTTCTCCCAGCCATCTTGAAAACTAACCTACCTGAACAAAACTAGGCCTTCCGGATTAGCCCCTGGGGTATTGCCTGTGGCTTCAAAGCTTCCATGCTAATAGTCAGAGCAGAAAGACACCTGGCTTGGGGTCCAGCTGCCAACAAGGCCTTTGACATCTACAATCAACACTGCTGGTGCGAGGCACCCAGATTGTCTGTCAGGAACAAGCACCACATTGTTGCATTCGATACAGACAGCCAATGGGGAATCTCATAAACCCTCTTTGATTCAAATTTGAGAATGATTTTGATTCAAAATTGGAAAACATTTCTTGTGGAGGGAAAATCAAATTGTAAGGTTTGCTATTTATATGTGTATGTTTTTATTCATTATTTATTATGTATTTACTAGGTACTAGGGATTGAACCCAAGACTATTGCACTGAGCTACATCTCTAGCCTTTTATGTTTTACTTTGAGGCTGGGCCTTGCTAAGTTACTAAGTTGCTCAGTCTTGGCTTAAACTTGAGATCCTCCTGCCTCAGCCTCCTAGAGTGTTGGGATTATAGGCCTATGCCACCGTGCTTGGCAAAGCATTGAATTATTTTGGTGTACAAATGAGAACTGTCACACATGCAGAGGGTTCACCTCATCATTTCTGAGTAGCAGGCACATTACACACCGCACATCTCTGAGCTTTTTCTAACATTGTATAAACTACCATATTCAGGTGTAGTGGCCAGGTGTCAGTGGTTTAAATCCTTACACAAAAGGTGTCAGGGGCCAGACCCAGACTCCAGAGTGGGGGTGGAGGTGCGGCCTCCTCTGCAACTTACCTTGTGGTATCTTGCCCGATGATGCAGAATCACGGCTTCGTGTGATCTGGGTGGGGACAGGAAGGTGGGTGTGGCTCCTTTGGGGTGGTTCACCCAAGCCAGGCAGAGCTGCTGCACAGAGAGCACAACTCTGCCTGGCCACATCGGCGCCTGTGACCGCGTGGATGTCAGCCGTAGGGAGAGTGCTTGAATGACAGCTTCAGTGACAGCCAATACAGTGTCAAACAGGGATATCCGCATGTTGTCATGGGCTGCCTTGTGCTATTGTGAACTGACCTTATATCTTGGATTGATTTAAAATGCATAACCTTTCATGACTTTGGGTTAGAGCCAATAGTCACATGGTGCCAGACCCAAGTGTACAAGGTGGATGAGGATATACTGTCATGTTTTTGTGAGCCTGCCCTTCTGTTGGGTGGCACTCAGCAGTAGCATTCACTGTATTTTTGGTCTCATCTCACAAAGACATTCTGGAAAGAGGCTTCCAGAACTGCTTCAGAAAATGGCAAGAATGATGAGATGAGTGCTTCTGAAGCAAGAGGGAGGATTTTAAGTGGCATTCATGACAGTGTGTCTTTTATTAGAATGCGTTTATTTAAACACACCCTATATTTTTGATCATCCATTGGTGATCAAATGTTCATAGCAATTTCTGCCAAATAAAAACATATCAGTGTGTTTTCATCTACCTTATTCACTAGATTTAGCACTAGGAGACTTCTGGATCTTCCTCAAATTCAAATGACCATAAAAGGCTGGCACTTGAAATCAATTTAAGACATTAACAGCCATGACAGCACAATTAAAGACAAGTTGGTGAACTATTCTGTTCTCTTTGCATGTAAACCATCGTAGGAATAAAATTTTCTATGGAATGGGATCTCAGTCAACCCAGAAACTGCTACAGACTTCCATAACTCCTGTCTAATTTGTTTGGGAGGGAAAAATTCATAAAGAGGTTAAGTTTGTCCTGTGAGTTGTGAATTGTTTCCCCTGGCCGCCTGTGACCTCCTGAGGGGGCATGCACGCGGTTGGTATGTGCTGTCTAGGATGCAAACAGTGCTGGGGTCCCCAGGCCTTCACTGTGCTGGACAGTGTGAACATGGCAAAGTGTATAAGTCATTGTGAATACAATTTCAGAGGTTTTCTACTTCAGGAACTGCTGTCCCGAATGTTGTGACTCATTTTGGGTGGGACAAAAAATGCCTTCCACAATTCACAGACCCTCACATAGTGAGACCTTCCAGCTGGTTTTCAGATACCCACCCCTACCCCGGTCCTTTAGATAAACCTAACCTAAGACAGAATGCCTACCCCACTGAAGGTCCTTGTCTGCTTCGACATCTCCTATCTGCAGACATCAGGAGGATGCTATGTCCTTCAGGAAAATAATTCCCAAGAGAAACAAAGTTAGAGAGCACTAACTGTGCTTTGTCTCAGTGCGGATTTTGTTTTTTTACTAGAAGATTATAGCTGATATAAGAATAAAAATAGAAATAAAATGGAATAAAAAATTTAAAATAGAAATAAAATGCCTGCATGGGGCACTACTTCTAAAAGGATATTCTTACTTCAGTAAGAATTCTTATTCTTCCCTCCCCTCCCCCCCTCCCCCCGTTTTATTGATATGTATAAGTGCAAAATTTAAGGTTTACATTAGTTTTGGGCATTTTGTGCACGTACATATCTATCTAGTCAAGGTAGCATGACCTTATCTTTTCTTTAAGTCCAATGAGGACAACTGAACAGTACAGAGAAAACCTCAGTCCCTCTGTCCTGAGCCTCTGGTGCCGGGTATGGCAAATCCTGGGTGGCCAGACCCCACACTGATGGGCAGGCCCTCCTCAGTACCTCTCTTGGGCTCTGGGTCCCCAGGGCCATGAATCTGAGACAAGGCCATTCTGGGGACGTTGGGTCTTTCCAAGCACAAAATAAGTATGCCCTCCTGCTCTGAGAGGCTGAGTACACAAAAGGACCATGGCCAGGTCATGGAGGAAAGCATGACTCATCCCATAGTGCCTGGCCAGAAACCAAACCCCTCACTACCTACCAGCAATCTGATCCACGGCCTGCAGCAGGCCAGATCTGTGGGAAGCCAGGCACTGCTTCCATGACCTCAGTGACAGTGGCCTCCTACCTCTGTCCTTGCTTCTAGTGTGGGCTGGGCCAGGGAGACCAAAACACGCTGCCTTGCCAATCCCACAAGGGCCCTGAGTTTCGGCCTATAACAGATTCCCTGGTGGCAGCGCAAGATCACTAGTGATCCTCTCTTGACACGCCCCTCTTGCCTATCCTGCTCTTTGGTCTCTGCCAGATGATAAGGTGACAGCCTTTCACAGCAAGTGCACTTTTGGCTGATTCTCCTTTGTTGATTTCCACAGGCCAGGGTCCACCGTGGCTGATCTCTCCAGGCACTGGATGGGGCCCCGGATGCCACTGTGACCCTCATGTTCTCACCTGCAGCCTGTGTAACCAGATATCTGTCTCAACCCCCGTTTGCTCTCCCTTTCGCCTCCTTCCTTCTCCACGCAGTCCTCCTCTTCCACTCCTCAGCCTCAGCCCCGTTCAAGCCCTCACTACCAGTCCACATTCTGGCTCCTCAGCTTTCTGGCCCCGCCCCTGCATGCAGCCCCACAGATGGCTCTTCTGCACTGACCACGAGCAGGCCGATGGAGCTTCCGCAGAGCGGGCCCCATGCCTTGCCTTCTTCTACTTGTTTGTTCGTGGTTCTGGGGATGGAGCCCAGGGCCTTCACGTTGAGCTACAGCCCCGGCCCATTTTTGCTTTTTTAGATTTTTGAGACAGGGTCTTGTTAAGTTGTTAAGTTGCATAGGCTAGGCTTGAATTTGCAATCCTCCTGTCTCAGCCTCCCAAAGTGCTGATGTACAGTTTTACAGACATGTGCTTGTCATCTGTTTAGGGGTGAGACAATGTCACGTCAAAGCCAGACACCATCCATGTTTTATAAGAATTACTTTTTGTTTGTTTGTTAACTTTCCCTTGTTAGTAGATACTAAATAGCTGACCCCCGAGGCAAGACTTCACTGACTTGTAGGGCCTGGCATTGGCTTTTTCTCAGACCTGAGTATCCAACACTGAGGACCCACTGGTCTCAGGGAGTCTCACGGAGCCTCACCCTACGATGGCTCTGACTGTCTACCCTTGAGAGGTAGTGTGCCCATGGAAGCTTCTTCCCAGGTTTCTACTCCCATTCTGAACCCATCAGTAAATATAACTGTGTCTGTTTTCTTAACTATGATTCACAAAAACATGTTGGCTGATTTTCTCTAATGTTGTAATTAAACTCTGCTAATTCTTATAATTTAAAAATTTCATATATTTAAAATCTACCTTAGCATGACTGTTACGCAAGCTCATTTTTTCTTTTCTTTCTTTTCTTTCTTTCTGCTTTCTTTCTTTTCTTTCTTTTCTCTCTCTTTCTTTCTTTCTTTCTTTCTTTCTTTCTTTCTTTCTTTCTTTCTTTCTTTCTTTCTTTCTTTCTTTCTCTTTTTTCAAGCACAACAGAAGTTGCAAAAGATTTTCCAAGGCCCCGGAAGCCAACTCTCTCCTTTCTGGAGTGTGAGTGATGGGCTGATCTCGTCCCCTCACAGGCTACCAAGTTACAGGCCTCGGCCTGCCCAGCGGTGTTTCCTGCTAACTTTTCCTCACCTGTGTCTTCTGAAAGAAAAACATGCTGAAATATAAACTTGGCAGGTAGAAAAATGGCTTCCTAGGAATGCCCGTGAGTCCTCACTCCTGTCACTCTGCCGACCAGCAGCCAACAGTCTCTAGTTAACTTCTGCCACAGGTGTGTTGGCTGGTAACTCCATGTTAAAGTCTTTAGCCAAACTGCTATCAGCTCTGGTTTTGCCTGTCACAGGCTGTCCCTGTCCCAAAGCTGTCGGCCACAGACACAGAGCCCTTGGGAGGCCGTGGCCTGCGCCCAGTCACCTCGCTGAGGCCAGGCAGACCAGGTTCTATCTTTATTGCTACTCCTCCTGTGGCCACCTACCCCCAGTGGAGCAAGTGCAATCAGCGTGGAGGCCAGCTGAGGCCAGCAACAGTCATGGGCTCCCCCGCGCTGCATGGTTTGCTGGGTTCTGAGAGAGGGCTGGCAGACAGGGAAGTTGGTGGGGCCAAGGGACCTGAGGAGACCCCAACAAGAGTTGTATGCACTGCTCCAGACAGAAGAGACAGGCAGGAGCTGGGATTGTCTGTCCCTTCTCTGGTGAGGCTCCTGAATCTTCTCCTGGCCCTGCCCTGCACTTCCTGGTCATACCTGGAAGCACTAAGTCAGGCAAGGGAGGAAGAGCCTCAATACTTCATCAGAGTCTTTCTGCAACCAAGATGCTAACGGGGGATCCGAGCACCCAGCTCTGTCTGTGGGTGGATTAGACCACAGTCCCCAGCTTGGATTCACCTTCCCTGTCACCCTGACAAAGGACCCCCATCTGCCGACACCCCCGCCAGCACGGACCCCATCTCTTCCCACTGCCAGGGCCCTTACACCTCCGGTGACAGTCCTCAATAAAGGCTTCCTCACTGTGCATAACAAGTGTCGCTGGACAGCCCTTTCTTTAATGAGAGGTAGAAGAGAGAGAAAAAGAAAAGGAAGCAGGCTGAACAAAGAGTCAGGTGTTGAGGAAAGCTGAGACAGGGCTCCAGACACCCTTTGCTTAGAGCTGTTCGGTGTTGGGGATGCTGTACACAGCTGTACAAAGGCTGGGTCCTCTGGGCTGTGGCTGCAGGAAAGGGAGAACAGCAGGAGGGAAGGCCGGCCTGCATTCTGAGGAACACGGCCACTTTCAGAGGTGCTGAACAACCAGACCAAACAACCAGCCCATGACTTCCATCCAGCTATTCCTGAGCTCAGTTAGGGATGAGACTTTATCCCAGCCTGAGACAAAATATATGGGGTCTGCTTGAGGAGAGGGAAGTGATTGGTTCCCAGGGTATCCTCACAGCCTCCTACCTGGGAGGAGCTCTGGGAGACCCCAGAAACAAAGTCCAAGCATCCCGGTGCCTGCACCAAGAAATCCCATGCTTTTCCCAGGATGCTGGTGGGGTTGTGGCCCCGGGATCACATGAATCTGAACAGGCCAGGCGGCAAGGTCAGGATGAAGGGGACGATCCCAGGGTCCTCACCAGCTAAATCTTGGCAAAGCCACCATTTCCCATCACCCCACAGACTATGTAGAGGAAACTCGACCATTTTATACAATATCCCGCATACATTCTTTTAGAGTAAAACTCCCAGTCGAAGGGGGGCTGGGGAAGTTCTTTAAATTTCGATGTGGATTTTATAAAAACTTATAGAAGCCTGAGCCAAATGGGGTGAGCAGTTCCAGGAAGGCAGATGAGACGTCCCTTCAGACAGTGGCGTGTTCGCACTGCTGTCTTCCCTGTCCCTGTGAAATGCTGGCCTTTTGGGGTGGTTTGCACAGAATTCCCCCTCTCCACTCTCTGACTTCTCACAAGACTTGGAGCAGCCCCTCTCCTTTGCCAGGGGAGGTCAGCCCCTTTTTCTTAAAATGTTAATCCATTTAAAAAATAAACCTGTCAGGACATCAGGAAGTCAGCTACTCGTTGCAGGCATACGCAGCACTTGGTGTACAGCTTACTAGTATTTTCAGCTGGTTTTTGTACTGTCTTCTTTCTGAACAGAAACATGAGGACGCCTGTGCTGCCCGCGCTGTGCCTGCTCTGGGTCACAGGGGCTGCCTGAGGAGCTGGTGGGGTCAGCCAGGACAAGGAGCTGGGGAAGCCAAAGTTCATAGTGTTCACTATGTGGCTGAGCGGGGACACCACAGTCTTTTTCCTGGAAAGGGTTGTTTTTGGAAAAATAAATAAATAAACCATACGCTACTGCTACAACAGCAGCAGCAGCAACAACGAAATTTAAGAACACTTTTACGGCCAGTTTTTCATCTTGGAACCCGAGTTTAGATTCTCCTCCCCTAAAAGAAAAGCAACCGCTTCTCTTTGGCCGGCACACGCGGAAGCCAAGGGGCACCCGTGGCAAGCCACATGGGGCTGCGGGAAGGAGGCTGAAGGATGAGGGACGCAGCCCGTTTATTTGCAGAGATTATGGCATAATTTGAGCATTTATTCACACTGAGAATCTAACACAGAAGCCAAGTTCAAGTCCTGTTTTCAGCACAGTCTGTAGTAGCGCGAAGAGAGGGCTTTTAGGGAGGAATGGTCTAGCGGAGCAGGACCCCGCCCCAGCCATAGCAGAGCAAGATGGAAGGAGGGGAGCAGGAGGCATCTGGAAAAGCCTTGGCCATGGGGGGAGGGGCTGAAAAAATCAAAAGGTCACATTTCTCTATGTATCTCTGAGGGGGACGGAAACTGCCAGGTGCCAGGGACAGAGCCACCTACGGGACTCGCGAGATGGGACTTCAGAAGCTAAGCCAAACTGGTGCAGGGTCCCACACCCTTGCTTGTCCTGTGGGGTGCTGGCCTGCCCGGGTGCGGCCTCACACCATGGTCATGACCTTCAGGGCCGCTGGCTGGAACCTGCGGATCTTTTTCTTTAGGGCCTTGGAGGCCCTGATGCGGCACAGTTTGGGCACTGGGGGCAGGGGTGGCCTTGAACATGATGGGGCCCTTGGAGGGTGCTGGAGGCCTGCCCGAGACCAGGCTGGCACCCCCCGCCGGTGGTTGGCCCCACCCCAGATGCCACCGCTGTCTGTGTCGCTGCTGCTGCTGGATTCGCGGTCCCCGAAGCAGTTGGCAGTGTGGTCACTGGCCTCCTCCCCACTGGTTTCTGCAATGGTGGAGTGGAAGAGTGAAGCATCCTCTGCTGAGTGCTCTGAGGGGTCAGAGTCGCTCCTGGCATCCTGACGGGCCAGCATGGGCCTGCTCTGGGCCTGTGGGCCGCCGGCCCTCCTGGCCATGGGTCTGGCTGGCTCCATACCACCAGCTGGCTGGGCCCTACCAGAGATCTCCATGCTGGATCGCCACTGGCGCTGCTTCCTCCTGGTGGCTGGACCAAGGGGAGTGGCCTCTGTGGGGATCAGGGTGTGAGATGCTGCCTGGTGACTCTCTTGCTGAGCTACCACCACGGGGATGAAGAAGGGGACGGGGTAGAGCGTAGACTCGGACCAGGCTCGTCCAGGCGCTTCCCTGGCCAGTAGGGGCATTTTCCTGAGCCCAGCGCCCTGGGGCTGGTGCCAGGGGTCCCATTCCAAGGATGGCAGAGGGGCAGGGTGGACTTCGTGATGACTCTCAGGGAGGAGTGGTGGCTGCCTACTGGGCCTCAGCCCCTTGTCACTAGCCTTTCTCCTGATCTTCGTGGTCTTGGTCTGTGGAAGGCATGTCTTTAGTCTCAATGGGAAAGCTTCCCCAGTGGCACAGGACGAGTGGACAGAGTCCTTAGGGACCCAAGGGGGGCTCTCTTGAGCCATGCTCCCTGGTGAGGAGACACTGCTGTCGCTATGGGACTTCTCGGCCTGGGGGCAGGGAGGGAGACTCACCGCTGTCTCCCCATGGACACAGCAGTGGCAGGGCTTGGGCTCCTCTTCTGGTGGGCTGCAGGGGGGCGAGTTATCCACAAAGGGTGTGAGTCCCTGCTCCCCATGGGCAGTCCTGCTCTGCGTCACCACCCCTATGTTCTCTCTTTCTGGGGCACAGACCAGCTTCTCAGGCTGACTCCCATTGTCTTGCCTCTGGCTACACAGCTGCTGTGGGGGTGAGGATGCTTCATGTCTTAGGGGTCCCTGGTCTCCCAGGATTCCCTTCAGGGAGGACCCTCGGCCCCGCAGACGCAGTAGCCTGTCGATGTAAGCTTCAGCTGGACCCACATCTTGGACTGGCCCTGATGGGCTTGTGTTCAGACTCCCAGGGCCCAAGGGAGGTTTCCTGGGGGGTGAAGAGCCACCCAACTGAGGGGTCTCCTGGGTCAGGGCAAACAGGGGGCTCTGCAGAGCCACAGCATGCAGTGGACTGGGATACGGGTATACCTCCCGTCCACCCCTGGACACCAGATCTCGCTGGTATGTGGAGTCCAGCCCTTGACAAAGGAGGGAGGCGAATGTGGCATCTGTCCCAGTGCTTGGGAGCCCCACATTAGCTGGGAGGACCCGCTCAAGGTCACCTGGAAAAGAGAACAGGCAGGTCAGCAAGGAAAGCACCAGCATGTGGCTGCCTCCTTGCTAGGACACGTGTAGGTAGCGGGCACCTCCCCCAGCCTGACACAGGGGCACATGCAGGTAGCAGGTAGCTCACCCAGACTGGCATCAGGGCACATGTGGGCAGCAGTGGCTCTGCCAGCATGTCATGGGGGCCCGACATCTGAGTATGTGTAGGCAGTGGGTGGTTCGCCTAGCATGGTGTCCTGGTTTGGATCTGGAGTGTCCCCCAAAGCCTCACATTCCTATGGATACTATGTAGTATTGAGAGGTGGGGCCTGGCTTCGAGGGGCTGATGCTTGGGGCTTGACCTGGAGGAGTGTGTGCAGGTTCCACCCTTCCTCCAAGACTGGTCTCAGTGGTGCCATGTGGCTGTGAGGATCTCTGTCTCTGGAGCACTGGCTCCAGCTCTGACTCCAGCTGTGGCCCTGCCGTGTGATTCCACCATTTTCTAGCTGCCCACCTGTGCTGCCTACCTGTGCTGCCCACCTGTGCTGCCTACCTGTGCTGCCCACCTGTGCTGCCTACCTGGCTTATGCTTCTGGGGCGTCTGCAGGGACCTGGAACCCTGGAACTCTAACTAAGGAAGGACAGAGGCTAGCACTAAAGGTGGTCTTACATCATCTTAATTAACTCAAGGCCTGAATAACCCCTTTCCTGTGGGACTAAAAAGCAAGCCCACAGTGAGCGAGGTTACCTCCCCAGGGAAGACGGAAGCTCTTAAAATTAATGTCCACCTAAGTAGCAATAAACCCACTCAGAAGGCCATTCACAGCAGCAGACATCTGGCTTCCCCTCTGCCTGTGGTCAGTGTCTGTGCGCCAGTACCATGTGGGGGTCTTTGCTCTATCCCCAGCAAGGCCGAACAGTTTCCACTGCCATCCCCCCACCCCTAAGATACCACTCCCTAGCTTTCCTGCTTTTCACTTACCTGTAGACACTGGCCTAGGCCGGAATATGCCCCGGGGCTGTTCAGTGCCCTCTGCCCTGTCTGTGGGTCTGCTGCCCTCCTCAGGGGGTGGGGGTCTCCATGTTGGCACAGTGCTCTCATCGGCAGATCGGGGCCGCCAATCCCCCATGCCGGGTCTGGCCCTTGAGGGCTGGGAGGCAGGTAGCAGGCTGCTCAGGGAGGGGGAGAGACGGTCACTGCACACGGACGCACAGGAGGTAGACAGGGAGCAGGAGCCAGCATCACTCAGCTCGTAGAAGCCTGGAGATCAGACACGGGCAGATGGGTGCACATCTGGGACAGGGGACCAGCCCTGAGAACCCTGGCACTCTACCTCTTATGTGCCCAGGCCTAGAGAGAAGGCCCTTAGCAGACAGGCCCAGGAAATAGTGGGACTTGTCCATTCCCTCCCAGCACCTGCCCACTGTCCATCACATCCATGGCCAGTGGCTCCAGCAACCTAGGAGTGAGGAGCCTTCTCTTACCGAGTGCTGGCCCCTAAGCCAGGTCTCAAGCATCTCCCTCTCCACCCAGGCCTGTGAGTTAGTTAATCTGCCCTCCTGAGAAGAGACAGTTTCAGGAGCCTAGAGGCCCCCAGGCCATTCCTGACGCCCAGCGTAGCCTGGAGCAGACCATCCAGCAGAAAGGGGGAGGAAAGACCACATGTGGTTGGCAGGCACCACGAGTGCCACGGGGTCATCTCTGCCCAAAGACCATCTGAACACAGGACTCTCAAGTGCCCTGTGGGGAATGGTGGGTAGAAAGCCCATGTGTCTGGGGTCATGCATGCTAACAACGATGGTGACCACCTCTTGTGTGACCTTCCAAACCACACACAGGGAGCAAGGAACGTCCTTGTGGTCTTCTAAATACAGGATGCAGATTTATGTCTGATGTACACCCACACATTTAAATGTACACACGTTCTTGTGGCCCATAGTGTGGTGTTCACACTCCACACATCAGAACTAGAATCAACATGCAGGCTCAGCCCATCAGAGGTGGGAAACTCATGGGATTTTTCACCAGCAAATCGCTACTTTTCCAGTTTGTGTGTGTACGCATGCGCTCACTGGCACGCACAGTGGTAGTATGGTCAGCTTCTGCAGATAAGCGTCCAGAGGGAAGAAGAGGAGAGGGGGGGAGAAGAGGGAGGGGGTAAACCCTGCCCACTGGCTGCCTGTTGGTGGTACCAGTGCCATCCATACCTGAGCTGGGCCTGCTGTCACTGTCTGGAGCATCTCCTGATGACCTGTATATGCCCAGCTGCAGCTGGCTGATCTGCTGGTCCAGCTGGTCCAAGTGGGTCTTGAGGCCAGTGTCCTGTTGCCGTAACCGAGACTAGGGGAGCCGGAGAAACAAACTGTTGGCAATGCAGATCTAAACCTGAGACCCCTGGGGAAGGCAGCAGCACCAGGAACCCAGTGCATGCCCCATACCCCATGGGCACCATGAACACAGTTTACA